>JBBMEF010000014.1:9203953-9221734 GCA_037832685.1 Sicyos baderoa | reverse complement strand
GACCACTTAGATAAAGTGTTTGATTTTTCTATAGGCGGCTGTGATTCTCTAAAATCTCCATATATAGGTCTGCCAACGGGAAGAATGATGTCATGATTAATGGATTGTTCTTTATCTCTCAAGATGACCAAACATTTTTCCTTAGGATCGGGATGATCGGTAAAATAAACCATGTTTTCACCAAAAGAAAGAAACTCTACAAAAAAGAAAATAATGGTTAAATTTAAGAAGGGTGCTTAAAAAGAGGAAAAGAAAACTCTCATTGTGCGGTAAAAAAAATATATATATATATAACACTTTCCCTCTCCTTCTACACAAGGATTCAATTCTAAAAAAAAAAAAAATCCCACAGTTTTAAAAATATATATATATATTATTTAAAACTTTTCTCTTTTCCAACAACCCTCATTTATTTCTCTCTTCCACACTTTCTTAAAAAAAAACTCACTAAACTATTCTTCTCCATCTAAACAGCTCCCTCTTCCACACATCCTATTCTCCCTTTCTTCACAGTAACGTTTGTGTTGTTAAATAAAAAAAAAAAAATATCAACTACCCAAATACTCACGCCAACAACAGACTTCAACCCTTCAACCGCTTATATGAAAGTTGTTCCAGCGACGAGGGTGAGATGGTTTTCAAACTACAAAAAAATAAACCCCAAATTTGATGCACAGCTTAAAATAGAAGAGAAAAAAAAAGGTGGACTCGAACAAGGTTCTCTTCTCAGCAGAGTCTTCTCGTGGTTCTCTTGTATTTCAATTGAAGAGTGGATTTTGAAGTTCACATACCCCTTTATTTATAGGAAAAGTTGAGAGCAAATGCCATATCAAATTTGGAATTGTGGATTAAATATTTGATATTTTCCATTTTGCTCTTCGAGAGAAAATATATGATATTTTCCATCTTGCTCTTGGAGAGTAAATATTTGGTATTTTCCATTTTGCCCCTACGAGTAAATATTTTTCCATTTTTGTGGAATTAAGCAAAAGTTGCTTGCACGTTGTGGGGGACAAAATAAATTTTGGATTTGGGTTTTCTATTTCCTAATTTATGGGAAAATATGTGAACATAAATCTTCCGCCTAATGGAGGATACCCGTAGCTTCCTTCTTTATTTTAAAAGGTATTTTGATTGATAATGGGAGGTGAAGAAAATATTAAATGGAAAGTTTTGAAGGCAAATTGTTTGCATTTATGGATTGTGATCCCTCCGTACATTCAATTCATACTTTTTGAATTGATATTCAAAGCTATTAGACTTAAATGATTTCGGTTGGTTTCAATAAAAATATAATAATATCTTTGGAGTGTAAATCATTTGCATTTACAATTGACCAGGCTCACAAATTTGTTCTAATTCGAGGAATTGGTAAAATTTCAAAATTTTGTGGTTTATGTTGAGATTGGTAAGTTTCAAAATTGAAGATTGAAGTCAAAATCAACCAATGAAAAAACTTTTGTTGAGGTTTAAGTTTCATAAAAATTTGAAATAATTGTGAGAATTGATTTCGTGCATATTTGAAGCTTAGACAAATTCGAAATGAATGAGATTGGTGTAATTGAAAATTCAAGAAAATTGCACTATATTCCGCTCAAGCTCCAAGTTCAAAATTAAGTAGTCAATAAATTCTCCTCTAATTCACTATTTTATGTCAAGCAAGAAAATCACTTTTTGACCAAAATTCAAAATGTTGATTAATTGACACAACAAATGTGTTAGCAAATAAAAATCAAAGTTATGAGACAAATTCATATCTTCGATTAAATTAGCATATCAAGAAGTTGGCATTCATAATAAAAGATTTATGTCAATTTTAAACTAACTTTTTCGAGATTCATCCACACATATTCGTGAATAAAACTCGAAAAGGGGGCATTTGTTGACTGAAAAATTTCGGCCAATCAGAAATTGCCACGCCATTTACAAATATATCTAATTAAACATTGGGTTAATTACAAATCCATAATTTTCCCATAACTAATCGGATTAAAATTTCATTCGTTTGGAATTTAGGTCCATATTAAGTTGGGCCTACGTTCATATTTTGGGCCCAAAGATTCACGAAGCTCAAATCCAACGATGGGATCCAAAGATGCATGAAGTTTCAACCCAATGGTCAAGTCTAAAGATCCACAGGGCCAAGACTATGGTTTAGGCCCAAAAGCCCATAAAGCCCAAGTCCACAAGCCCATGGGAACTCTATAAATAGGGAACTCTCCTCATTTGCAAAGGACCTGAACTGAAGACTACATACTGAAGACTCAGAAACTCCGGAGCTTTCAGTCAGAGAAGCCAGAATTCAGAGCATCCAACCATCCAAATCCTCAGGCCTTCAAGATCAGTCAGCGAGTCAAAGAATTCAGAGATCAAACTTCAGAATTCAGAACGCTCCACGACAAAGGCTTCCGATCGTCTCTTCACCAACATATTGAAGATTCAATCATCTTCCGTCTGAGAACAAGCTCCCAAGCCCTTAGATCAACATCCTCCAAACATACATTTCGAGAGAAAGAATCAGAGGACAAATATTAAAGATTGTAACACGCGCACAAAATCAAATCAATAAAGATTCAAGATTCATTTACACGTGTCTCATTTCTGCCTATCTTCAGAAATCTCGTGTGAACACCATTTATTCTACTTTTATTAATATAACTATTTATTAAAATTCATTTTTTTTAAAAGAGGAATGTATATATATATATATAAATATATAAGGTGGCTTAGGGGTAAAATTGTCCAAAAATGATTATCTCCTAAGCCACACTTTATTAACATAAAAAAAAGAATTGATAAAGTTGAGATAGTTTTTCCTTCAAATAGATTAACTTGTTTCCTTTCAAAAAGAAAAAAAAGAAGAATATTAGTTTGCTTGATAATTTGTGAAACAACTCAACAAAAACAAATATTGCACTAAACTTGAGCAAAATTAATTTAATGTAACATTAACTTAATTGGAATTATTTAAAAATTAAAGAGTCTTTGAAGAATTATAAATTGAATGAAAAAAAATGGAAGAAATAATGCAGAACCTCAGAGGAAGGAGTAGAAAAATTAGTTAACTTTGTAGTAGTAGATAAGATAAGATTTATAAATAAAATAAAATATTAGTTATTCTTATTTTTTTATTTAATTTATATAACTAAAATTAATAATATACTTTTAAAAGTTTTAATTTTTTTTTAGTATTAGAAATTTAATATTTAAATAATTTTGTTTCTTTTTATAAGAAAAATAATATAATTTGAAAATTTATAAAATCAAAAGAACCATTTTCAAAAATAAAAGATCAAGAATAGTTATTTTCTTAACATAAATGGATTTTAATTTTTTTTTTATAAAATTTTGAATTTATCTTTAATTTTTTCCATTAAATATTATATAAATATTTATTAAATATATTCTTAATTTTGTTTGTTTTTTTATTTTTTGTAATTTCTTTATCTTCTTTAGTTGATTTCTTTCATTTTGTGAGTTCAAACTTTTTAATTGAATTGAGTATTAATATTGTTAAACAAAATGATCATACATATTATTAATCTATAACAATTAACTTATATAATAACTTGAATGATATTTATAAAAAAGTACTTAAATGCATTTTTTATAATTAGTTTATTTAATTGTTTCTTATTTATTTGTAAATATATAAATTTTGGAATAACAATACTTTTATAATAATGCATATTATAAAGATATAATTTAATTTAATTTAATTTATTTTTTAAACTATTTTATGTCATATTAAAAATATGTATATTAGCCTGCAACATTTTATTTGTGGTTATGAATAATTATTTTTATATTTTTATCTGTATTTTTTTTATTTGCCGTGGGTGTTGGGCCAAAACATTTGGATGTGGTAGCCCTAATCATGGAAGCCCAAATCGATGATCTTAGTTCTCTCCAAACTCCCAACAATAATTGAGACGAGAGAGAGAGAGAGAGAAAGCGATTGCGAAGGGACTCGAAGAACAGAAATCGCCGAATCGCAAGGAAGGAACAAACAAAGTTGAAGGATCTTCGATTGGCGGCCTTCGAATCGCTTTTCAAGGCTGCCGTGTGTGGAAGAATCAAGCGGGGGGGAGCCATCGTTGCAGGAAAATAGATAGAGATAGAGAGGAAGACGCAGCGTTCTTGCATGAGCGCAAAGATGCTTGGAGAATGTGGAAGGATATTAGAGATAGAGAAGCGGGTCAACTCCGCCCTGGTTCGTTCGCCAATCGTGTTAAATCCGATCGAGTCGCCTCTCTGCAACTTTCCAACCTCAAGGATATTGTCTCTCCCCATAGAGCTTCCGTCAACTCACTTCAGGTGATAGTCATTCGTTTCTTACAAAACCCATTTCGATTCTTATGGATTCGTTGTAATTAGCGGATTGTGAATTGCCTATTTGTAAATTGCGTAATCAGGGGTTTAACCAGGAGAGGTAGAAGAGAGAACAAAGTTAATTTCCAAACACTGATATTGAGTTAAGATGCCCCGAGGACGAATTATTATATTGAACAGACAAACTTCATAACCAACCCGTAAAGCGGTTAACGAATAGATAAAATATGAAGTAAGGATCACAAGTTGCCTGAATACGTGAAAATAAAAATGAGAACAATGAAAAATGTTGGGAAATCTTCTTGAAATGGTTGTTTAACACTTCAACATCTTAATAAGGTCGCCATATATGACTTTGTGTTCTCCTAATCGAGTATCAGGAGTTAGGCAACCCTCCATTCATTATAGAGAACTTGTCATTTTGGAACTTTCTAAAACTACTGAGTTTGTAATTGGACTTTGATGTTTACCTTTTAGGAAAACTGGTTCTGTTATGAACCAAGTGGAGAAAGTCTATGGAGCAACTTGAAATCCCTTTTGGATTTATGAATACTCCAATGAAAATATGAACTCAATTTGTTGCATCATATAGGTCTCTATTTTTCATTTACCCCGCACAATTAGCTTATGTTTCTAGCATTTTATCTGATTGACATTGGTGTGCTTTTTTATATTTACTTTTCTGTTAACTCTATTTAACATATTTTATATTTATGTTACCTCATTATGTTTCCTCTGAATTTCAACATTCTTTTAGGTTGAGTATGGTCTTGTAGCCCAATCACCATGGTTGGCCCAATGGTCAAAGAAGCAAAAATTGTAAAGCTAGATGATCTTTGAGGTCATGGGTTTAAACCATGGTGGCTCGTAGGATATGAAATATTCTGAGTTCTTGACATCAAATATTGTAGAGCCAAGCACATTGTGCCTGAGAGTGGTCAAGGCGCATGTAAGTTGGCTCGAACACTTGCGGTTATTTAAAAAAAGTTTGGTGTTATATAGAGTTAATTGAGTGTTTGGATTTTATAAGCTTAATTTTTGTTTGATTCATTCTTTAGTTGGTATCTCTGTTCAGATTTTATAACTTTCTTATAAAACTAATAAGAACAACTAGCACCGTCATTCTGGGTCATGAAATCAGGTTGATTTGATAGAGGGGAGATATTTGTTATCTGGAGCATCAGATGCATCAGCTGCTGTTTTTGATATTCAACGTGCAACTCGTTCTGAGGGTCTTATTGCAAAGCACCAATGCATTTTTGCAGTTGATAAGCAGCATGAACATGGACATAAACATGCAATATCCTCTGCCATATGGTATCCCATTGATACTGGATTGTTCGTCACTGGTTCATATGATCATTACATTAATGTCTGGGATACAAATACAACTCAGGTAAGCAACTTAGAGGTCATGTGCATTTTACGCAGCAATTTTTGTTATTAACTGGTATTTCCATCTTTTAGGTGGTGGTGAATTTTAAGTTACCCGGAAAAGTTTATAGGACAGCGATGTCCTCTTTGGCAACATCACACATGCTGATTGCTGCTGGAACAGAAGATGTTCAAGTCCGCCTTTGTGATATTTCTTCTGGGGCATTTTCTCACACGTTATCCGGACATCGTGGTATGTTTATGGTCTATGCATTTAAGTTTAAGAGAGTAGTTGGTATGTTTAAGTTCTCCCAGACTCCCTCATTGTTGTTATAACTATTGCAATTCATGATTTTTATTACTTTGTGGAAGATATACCTTTATGACAAACAGCTAAAGAGCTTGATAATTTCCCCAACTTTCTTCTGGATTCCAAACAGCTGCATCTTATCTTCTCCCCACTACATAAGTGATAAAACTTGAGGTAGTGAAGTTCTATTGAATATTCATCTATGTCATATGGATTTCCTCTCTCTAAAAACCCTCTCACTCTACACTCTCTCCACAACACTTACACAATCCTAACACTACCTCACCTTCCTCTGGCGCTGTTGGAACGACACCGGAGGAACTCTTACCTCTTCTCCAGCTCACGTCGTATTCACTCTGCAAACTACAAAGTCGATGGTTCTTTTCTCCTCCTTTTGTACACATCGACCTGCTTCATTGGCCATCCGACAAGCTCCGACGTGATGTGGCAAATTATCGTTGGGTAAAAGATTCAAGAGATGGCGGGAGATCTTTTCAAAGAAGAAATGAAGGGGAAACCCTAATTTTGGATCTTATGGTCCAACCTGGTTCGATCCTTATCAGCTTGAATTGGTTCGTATATAGAACCGGTACATTTGCTGAACGGTTTGGGTTAAACCAACCGGTCCGGTTTATTTTCCTTCTCCCATTTTTATCATGTACGACTGATTTGCTCCTATTTCTATCTTCTTCCACTCGATTCTTCTCCATTGTAACTAGCTGATATGGCCTTCTCTTCTCCTTTGTAACCCTTACATTTATCAATGAAATGGTTTTCGTTTCCTATAAAAAAAAGAATATTTATGCATTTCCATGTCCTTTTCCTTCGATTTTTTCTTTCCCATTAGGTTGTACTCTATCTTTTTACTATTTGCAACACCTTATTGTGTAAAATTTATTCAACCAGTTGACTTGTGTTTTCTGTTTTGCCTGTCAATTTATGTAAGTCTATATCTATTGACATTATTGTTAATATTATCATTTTATAGATGGTGTAATGAGTGTAGAATGGTCAGCTTCTAGCGAGTGGATTTTAATTACTGGAGGATGTGATGGAGCCATTCGTTTTTGGGACATCCGAAGAGCTGGATGTTTTCGTGTTCTAGACCAGTCTCAATCTCAGCTTGGAAGACGTCCACCTATTTCAGGATGGACTGCAAATAAGGTTCCCCTTCGCCTCTAGTTTGGCTCTCACAATATCCACCTGTTCTTTTGTTTGTCAATTAACAGATTTCATTTTTTTCTTCCTTCAGCTATCGACACCTAAGTCCCTTTCTGCCAGTCAAGGTTCAAATATGAGATCTCGTGTACCTCATAAGAAACTAGTCAATGGAAACACAACAAAGCTATCATCTACAAGTAAATTGCCAGCTAAGGGATCCACCAGGCAGAGGCTACACCCAGGGCTGTTGACCAGTCAGGATCGAGCAGTTTCTCACTATGGTGCAGTTACTGGACTAAAAGTAACAGGAGATGGCATGTACCTTCTCAGTGCAGGTTGAGTTACCCTGTTGGTTTCAACTCTTCCAATCCAACTAAATATAGTCTTATTGTATTGTGTTCGTTCTTTTTTTTTATGGAATTCATAATCTATAAAAAGGCATGATTTCCTTGAGTATGCGACCTTGGTATTTAGATGTAGGAAAAATTAGTGAATTGATTTCACTCGAGGGGAATTTAAAATGCGATTGCCATTATATTTTGATTAAAAAAATCATTGTGATAAGAAAGATAATAGTATTTTGAAAACCCTTATGAATATGGTTGTCATGTACCTTACCTGGTGATAATGATGCTGATAGGTATGTTGTAATATTAACAACAAGATCTGCATCTATTGGTTGGAGAGTTGAATTCTGTTTTATGATATAATTAAATCTATTGACGCCAGCTCATTGGCATGCCCACATGTTAATTGATCAGATGTAAAATTGATTCCAGGTTCTGATTCAAGGTTGAAGTTGTGGGATGTTGAATCCGGGTGTAATACACTCGTGAATTATGAAACCACGAGGTTACAGACCAATAAGCCGTTGCAATTGGCCACATCTCAAGACTCAGCCCTTGTATTTGCTCCATGCATGACAACTGTTAAAGTACATATACTTCTTCCCATATT
The DNA here is from genome assembly GCA_037832685.1 of Sicyos baderoa. Lineage (NCBI taxonomy): Eukaryota > Viridiplantae > Streptophyta > Magnoliopsida > Cucurbitales > Cucurbitaceae > Sicyos > Sicyos baderoa. The sequence continues at coordinate 9,213,600 of JBBMEF010000014.1, read as the reverse complement.
TTTTTCATTTTCATTGTGTGTGAACAGGCTACATGTACATCTAGTTGACTTGTTGAGCTTTTAGGCATTTGATCTGTGGACAGGGAAGACATCCATGACATTCACCGGCCATTACGAAGGTGTGAACTGTTGCTGGTATAGTTTTCAAGATCAGGTACGCCCACTTTCCTCTTCCCCTTTCCTCGAATTGGTGGAACAAATGATAAAGCTGCTTCAATGTTTTGCAATGTGCCTCAGGAGCTGTACACCGGTGGCAATGATAGGCAAATTCTCGTCTGGTCACCTTCCCGAAGCTCTACCGAACAGGTACACCTTCGTCGAACTCATGTCCCTTCATGGCATTGAGTTGACTGTACTCTGCATTTTCATCCAATAATACTAGTGAAGTTGCCTGGTAGCTTATTCCATTTCAGTGGACACGCAGGACTGGGAATCCTCTGCAGACAAGGATAATTGGAGCGACTGATTGTCGTCGAGAAGGAAGTTCCGTTGTCGGTTTCAATGCTGATGACGTCCATGAGACTCTGCTCATCATGTACATACAAGTTTCCAGATTTGTATCATCTTTCAATGATTCTGCCCTCTCCCTCTATCTTTCAAACTCTAGCGTGGATTTGGATAAAGTCCATATCTTGTTCGTTTTGTAATAATAAACATGCTGCAAACCAAAAGCAGGTTGGGTTTGGCTTTAAACTTTTATTTATCCAATTTGGTAACTTTGTTGTAGTCTTGGATTCGCAATCATATGACGGAGAACTTTTTCATAAAAAAAAAAAGATAAAGAAAAAAGAAAACTTGGGTAAATTAGTAGGGGGGTAAGGGTAAATTAGTATAAAAAAGATGATTTAACAAGATAATATGGATAAATTAGCAAAATAGGGTTTGTTAAAAAAAATAAAATCAAAATAGGGTTTTTCTTTTTTTCTTTCAAACTTAATATAAGAAGGGTTCTTTTCAAATAATTTATCAAGATAAGGTAAAATTTGTATGTCTAAATGCTCTCACTTCAGTTAAGTTCTTTTTTCTGGTACATCCTGAACTATAACAAGGAACTCCTTATCTAGAATTTAAAGCAGCAGAAGAAATGGAACATTAATCTTTCAACATATGGTCGATTTGGAAGCCCATGAGGCAGCAAAAATGACAATGTCATGCCACAAATTGAGAGCCGAAAAAACCGCGCCCCCAGGAAAAATATTTGGAGAATGGCCCTCCAGCACCGATAAGCTGATGAACCAACATACTAGTAGGGAGGGGTGATTTCAGTTTTTTTTTTTTTTTTTTTTTTTTTTTTGGTTTTGTATCAAACTAACAACCAAATCAATATTCTCGGTTTTTTAAAAGTGTAGTCCGAATCGATTTCCAATAAAGCACGAAATTATAGGATCGGTTTTCGTTTGGTTCAGTTCGATTTTGGATCGATTTTCGATTTTGACATTATAATAAAAAAATATAACAAATCCATTTTCCCTTTTCATTTTTGTTTTGTTTATTTAGATAATAAACAATTTCATTATAAAATAATGAAATTGCATTAAGAACAAAAATCATATATTCAATTTTTCTAATATAAATAGCCCACACTATCCAAATCTAAATTCCAAAGAGATAATGATAAGTAAATTGTGGTAGATAGTCATTTTTTAAAAAATAATTATAATTCTAATCATTTTTTAAAATATTTACAAATCTATTTTTTATTTTAAATTTAATAAATAATAATTTTTCATAGTACCTACTCTACCCTTCTTCTCACCTTCTTTTTTCCATTTATCCGTCCATGTTGTCTGCCCCACTTGCGCAGTTTTTTTTTTTTTTTTTTTTTTTTTTTTTTTTTTTTTTTTTTTTTTTTTCAAATAGCGTTTAATTAACGACCTATGATGGCCACCTGTGGTAATTTTTAAACTTGTTTTTATATATTTTTAGCAATTTCTTTAATTAATTAATTAATTATATTTCTTTCAAATTGTCATGATTTTTTTTTTTTTTTTCACATCCTCACTTTTCTTTAGTGGATGGATTTTGATTTTATAGACTTGATACTACAAATCTAAGATTGAAAAAATTGTAATGGATGGACTATTAAACAAAATAATTACAAATATAATCAAATTTAAAAATATTTGTATTTATAGTTATAAACATAGTTTAATAGTGTATTATTAATACTCACTAATACAATATTAAATTATTAATATGGTATTATCTATTATTAATAAAGTATGAACTATTCTAACAAAATGATTACCAATTAATTAAATTTCAAAATATTTACATTTATTGTTATTAATACAATTGAATATTGTATTATTAATACTCATTAATACAATATTAAATTATTAATACAATATTATGCATTATTAATACAATACTATCATAATAAAATAATTTCAAATATAGTCAAATTTGAAAACATTTGCATCTATAATTATAAATATGGTTCAACATTGTATTACTAATGTTCATTAATACAGTATTAAATTATTAATATAATATTATCTATTATTAATAAGTATGAACTATTCTAACAAAATGATTACAAATATAGTCAAATTTAAAAACATTTGCATCTATTGTTATCAATACGATTTAATATTGTATTATTGATACTCACTAATACAGTATTAAATTATTAATACAATACTATTCTAACAAAATAATTTTAAATATAGTCAAATTTGAAAATATTTGCATCTATAATTATAAATACGGTTCAATATCGTATTACTGAAACTCATTAATACAATATTAAATTATTAATATAGTATTATCTATTATTAATAAGTATGAACAATCTAACAAAATTTTGTTCAAAAAAAAAAAAATATTCTAACAAAATTACAAATATAGTCAAATTTAAAAATATTTGCATCTATTATTATTAATATAGTTTAATATTATATTATTAATACTTTGTAGTCAAAATTTTAAAATATTTGTATTTATACAGTTGTATTATTAATACTCATAAATATAATATTATATATTATTAATACTGAAATATTCTAACAAAATAATTTCAAATGCAGACGATTTTGAAAATATTTGTAACTATAGTTATGAATACAGTTCAATATTTTATTATTAATATTCATTAATATAGTATTATATATTATTAATACACAACTACAAAATAATTACAGTATTAATAGATTTTAAAATTAATAATACATTATACAACTTACTCAATCGATACTAGAAAAATAATAATATCCAAAAATCCATATTTATTTATTTATTAATACATGATTGAAAGATTTTAGATTTTTTTTTTTTTGTAAAATCAAAACAATTATCATTAATAAAAAATGTTATATATCAAATAAAATCATTTTATATATATAACGATTATTTACATCTCCAGGAATTAGGGGTGTACAAAAAAACCGGAAGGGTTGAGTTGGGTTATGTTCTTAAAATTTGGGTTGGGTTGGATTTTTAGGAAACCCGGATTTTTGGGTCGGTTCTTGGGTTTATGAGTTTTGGGTTGGGTTTAACTCGGAACCCGGATGTAAGTATATATTATTTAACATAATTATATAACATAATGCACTCATGGCCTAGTGGTTGAAGTCTGTGTTGTGATTCTAGATGACCTTGATTCAAGTTTGTAACTTTACTTTTAAGTACAATATTTTTTACTCACTTTACAAAATTAGCTTTATATATGAACATACACCCTTATATATTTTGATTTGTTAATATTCAAATATTTCACCAATATTTAGTCAAATTTTATATCGATATTTTACTTTCAAAAGTTGAAATAATTAGTATTCTCGTTGAATTTGTAATCCCGCCTTCAACTTTTAATTCTTTTTGAACCGACGAACCCAACCCAACCCAACCCAACCTGAAAATATAGGGTTGGGTTGGGTTGAAACTCTAATTGAGTTGGGTTTAGTTGAAAAAGTGATCAACTCAAATTTTTGGGTTGGTCCAAAAATTACCCTTAACCCTACCCAAGCCAACCCATGTACTAGGGGTGATCTCGGTTCGGTTTTTGTCGGTTTTGTACCAAACCGACAACCGAACCGATATGTTCGGTTTTTCACAAAATTGGTTCGGTTCGGTTTTAGATCCGATCCAATGTCCAACAAGTAAGATTTAAAAAAAAAATGACAGTTTAAACCTATTTTTCATGTCACATAAGTGCTTTTGAACCCTGGGTGTTAGAAGAACAATACTCCAATTTCCAATTTCCAACAAAAAAAAAAAAGAGAGAAAGAAATCAAAGTTATTGAAGAATTGAGAAAGAAATCAAAAAACCCAGAAACCAATTCATAGAAATACAGCAAATGAAAAGGAAAAAGGTTTTTTAAAAAATACCTTAAAAACAACAGGTTTAAGGAGAGGTCATAGAGAAAACTTAGGACTTCAATACCTCTTCTAGTAATTGGATTTTTTTTTTCATTTTTAACACAAGAAACATGATAAAAGATTTAGGCCAAGGGTGGAAAATAGGATTGACTTAATAAAGCAGCCCACCTAAGTTATTCCAAATTTGTCCAGAGTTAATGTAGGCAACAGGAAAAAAGGAAATCAAAAGAACCAACTAGCTAGCAAAATTAATCGTTTTCTTCTAGCAATTCAAATTGAAAGCTGCTTATGGAAAATAGAACGGGAAAGAGCCCAATAGAGGTTGAAGAATTAAGGACCAAAATAGGAACAATGGTGGAAAAAAATCATGGAAATCAACCAAAAACAAAGCTAGAACAAGTCAAAAAGTTCTAATTCAACGCAAAAGAAGAAGAGACTAAATCGAACAAACCCTAAAATCGAAATATAATTCGAAATCAAAGAAAAAAATATTCGAAATCAAGGAACAAAGAAATCAAACAAACAAGATTAAAGAGAAAGAAAGAAAACACACTTTGAAGTTTGGGAGAGAGCGAGCATGAATTGTAGAGAAGAATCGAGAATCGCGTTTCAAAAAAAAATGAAAGAATCGATTAGAAACTGAGCGGCTGATGAATGGAGAAAAAGAAGGCGCTGAATTAGGGTTTTAATAATATTTTATGTAGATTCGGTTCGGTTCGGTTTTTCTATACAAAACCGAACCGAACCAGTAATATTCGGTTTTTTGCAAATTTAAACCAATACATTCAATATGTTTCTTAAAAATCGAACCAAACCGAACCATTGAATCGGATCGGTTCGGTTCGGTTTAGTCGGTTTTCGGTTTTCTGTTACACCCCTACCATGTACACCCTTACCAGGAATAGTAAAGAAGGTATTTTTGGTTGGAAACCAAAATTGAGAACTGCTCACGTTTTTTGGAGATATGGTTTGAGAATATTTGTGTAATTTAATTATAAAATGAATTTCTTTTTTTAAACGAGTTGACTACTTTTGCAAAATATTATGAATGTGGACACGTGTGAATTTTTTTTTTTATGTTTAGTCTACTTCTGTAAGATGCTCTAAAAAATATATATAATTAACCTTTGTGCCTTTTCCTACAAATAAAAAATACAATGTGAATGCTAATTATAATTATTGTAAAATAAAATGTTAATTATAATTATAACAATTATTTGCAAATTCGTTAATTATTCAAAATTTTAAAGGTTTTTAGTTTTTTTTTTCTAGTGTCACATTTTGGTGCTATAATTATTAGATCATAGTTGATAATTTATGTAGAGGAGCCCTACATTTATTCTATGTGTCATATTTTGGTGCTATAATTATTTTTTATTTATTTTTAAATTATGATATAATTATTTTATATTAAAAAAGGAAATTAATTGGATGACATTTAATTCCACTTATGATAAATATAGAACTCATCTATATATCACGTGTAGAGAAGTTCTTTTAAAAAAATATATGAAGCAAGTAAATGAGGTTTTCCTCATGTTTTTAAATATATGAAGCAAAGTAAAAGAGGTTTGCCTCTAAAACAAGATTAAGAGGAGAGATTTGAAGTATATGAAGCAAAGTAAATGTTAATAAATATACCAAAACTGCATTTTCTTTTAAAACATATGTTTAAATATTAATAAATAAACAAAAACTACATTTTCTTCTAAACAAAGAAACTTTTCTAAATGTTAAATTAAAGTGTATAACATCATCCCAATTGAGAAACAAAATATAACAAATTAAGTCGTCAAAAATGACTTTGAGCTTGACCTACGTTCAACTCTCATCAAGACAAGACAAGCTAAAAATGAAACGAAGTAAATCAATGATTTTTTAAAAGAATTTGAAATATCTTTATAATTTCACTAAGTAATGGGAAGTTAGAGGTTTTATCTCCTACCCTCACATTAAAATATAATATATATATATATATATATATATATTTTAATTAATTTTCATATTATATATAAGTAATAATATAGATATCTATATATATATATTAATTAAATTAAATTAAGTAATAATCACTAGTCTAATTTCTTACCTTTCATTAATTTTCATAGTATATTCTCGTAATTTATGATAACAATTCAATAACATTACTTTTCATTAATATTTTTATAAAATAGATTAATTTCGATAGTTTGATCAACACGCTCACATTTCAATTATGTTTTCACGTGATGTTTATTAAAGTTGTAGGTTTTAATTTTATTTTTAATTACTTTAATTATAATTATCATTTTGTACTTTTATAGACTTGCCGAAATATGTTACAAAAATCAACCATAATAGATTAACATGGAACTCTCAGCATTTCTCATGTTATAGGATAAAGGAGATATTACATAATATATAGATAGATATATATTACATATCGGTGAAGGTAAAAGCTTACAACTATATAGATGCATCTTAATACATGTCATTAACATATGATGGGGTTTGCTTATAGCCAAATGAGATTATTTCTGAACTCGTCTTGTGCTTTGTTCGATTAGTTTGAAATGTTGGTGCATCGTTGAGAACCCGTGTTCACATAGACATCCACTTTCTTCTCAACAATGACATTCATTAAAAAACAAAGAGAGAAGGAAATTAGATATTGGTAAAAAAAAAAAAAAAAAACATAAAACTGAGATTAAAATAGTACTTGAAATCTTTATGGTTTTTGTAATTGTTTTTGGAATTTTGTTTGATGGAGTTAAATTTGAATTACTTGGAGACGTATAATTTTATATTAACAATAAAAAAAGTGCAAACCATGGCGATTGCCAATGCGGAGATTGGCGCTAAGATAAGTGGAACAACCAAGGTTGAAAAAATAACGATTATCCATGTGGCTCAACTCCATTGGAAAAAAGCTCTTGCATTTGAAGTATCCTGGGAAATGCAAATTTCACAGTTGAGTAAACTGTGCGCCAACAAGAGCAAAAAAAGCAGTTGAGATAGCAAGTAGGGGAGAGTTTTTGGGATGTGGACGTCGTTAGGGCAAGCTTGAGAACTAAGCAAATAATCACAAATGACTTCATGTGTTCACTTAACCTTTATGTTTTCTTTCTTTTTTCGATTGAGAGCTCCTGACCCGTTAAATAGTTGTATTGGGTTTTATGGCGTTACAACATTAGAGTGGAAGCAAATATGAAAAATGAATTCCGACAGCTCACGTTACAAATTGACCAACTTGAACAATGGACAAACTACCAACATGCTTCTACAATTTTTTTACCCATACTTTAAGGAACAAAAGTCATCAAAAAGAACATTGAGCTACCTACGTCCAGCTCTCATCAAGACCGGCTAGAAATGAAACGAAGTAAATCAATGGCTTTGTAAAAAAATTTGAGATATCTTTATAACTTTCACTAAGTAATTGAAAGTTAGAGGTTTTATCTCATACCCTCACATTAAAATACAGTATATATATATATATATATTAATTAAATTAAATTAAGCAATAATCACTAGTCAAATTTCTTACATTTCATTAATTTTCATATTATTCTCGTAATTCATGATAACAATTTAATAACATTACTTTTCATCAATATTTTTATAAAATAGGTTAATCCCGATAGTTTGATCAACGTTAACATTTCAAATATATTTTCCCGTGATGTTTATTAAAGTTGTAGGTGTTAATTTTATTTTAAATTACTTTAATTATAATTATCATTTTGTACTTTTATAGACTTGGTAAAATATGTAACAAAAATCCAATATAATAAATTAAAATATTAGAACTCTTGAAATTTCTCATGCTATAGGATAAAAGAGACATTACATATATACATATATAGAGATAGATATATATTACATATCGGTGAAGGTAAAAGCTTACAACTATAAAGATGCATCTTAATACATGGCATTAACATAGGATGGGGTTTGCTTATAGCCAAATGAAATTAATTATTTCAGAACTCGTCTTGTGCTTTATTCGATTAGTTTGAATGTTGGTGCATCGTTGAGAACCCGTGTTCACACAGACATCCAATTTCTTCTCATCAATGACATTCATTAAAAAACAAAGAGGGAAGGAAATTAGATATTGGTAAAATAATAAAAAAAAAAAACATAAAACTGAGATTAAAATAGTACTGAAATCTTTATGGTCTTTGTAATTGTTTTCGAAATTTTGTTTGATAGAGTTAAATTTGGTTTACTTGGAGAGGTATAATTTTATATTAACAATAAAAAAAGTGCAAACCAGGGCGATTGCCAATGCGGAGGTTGTCGCTGAGATAAGTGCAACAACCAAGGTTGCAAAAATATCGATTATCCATGTGGCTAAACTCCATTGGAAAAATGCGCTTGCATTTGAAGTATCCTGGGAAATGCAAATTTCACAGTTGAGTAAACTGTGACGCTAACAAGAATAAAGAAACCAGTTGAGATAGCAAGTAGGGGAGAGTTTTTGGGATGTGGACGTCGTTACGGCAAGGCTGAGAACCAAGCAAATAATCACAAATGACTTCATGTTCACTTAGCCTTTATGTTTGCTTTCTTTGTTCCGATTGAGAGCTCCCAACCCTTTAAAAAATTGTATTGGGTTTCATGGCCTTCAAACATTGGAGTGGAAGTAAATATGAAAAATGAATTCCGACAAATCACGTTACAAATTGACCAACTAGAACAATGGACCAACTACCCACATGCTTCTACAATTGCTTTACCCATACTTTAGGGAACAAAAGTGATCAAAAAGTACTTTGAGCTTGACCTACGTCCAACTCTCATAAAGACCAGCTAGAAATATAACAAAGTAAATCAATGGCTTTGTAAAAGAATTTGAGATATCTTTATAACTTCACTAAGTAATGGGAAGTTAGTGGTTTTATCTCCTACCCTCACATTAAAATATAATATATATATATATTTTAATTAATTTTCATATTATATATAAGTAATAATATAGATATCATTATATATATATATATATATATATATTAATTAAATTAAATTAAATAATAATCACTAGTCAAATTTCTTATATTTCATTAATTTTTATATTATTCTTGTAATTCATGATAACAATTCAATAACATTACTTTTCATTAACATTTTTATAAAATAGATTAATTTCGATAGTTTGATCAACGCACACATTTCAAATATGTTGTTCCGTGATGTTTATTAAAGTTGTAGGTTTTAATTTCATTTTTAATTATTTTCATTATATTTATCATTTTGTACTTTTATAGATGTAACAACCCAACTTTTCTTTAGTTGTTAAAGGTAAAATAAAAATTGAGTTTTAAATGGAGATTTGTGGCAATTTT
>JBBMEF010000014.1:9175745-9188060 GCA_037832685.1 Sicyos baderoa | reverse complement strand
AAATCAATCCTCGTGGGAATAGACTTTTACTTATCACTTGATACAATAAGACCATGTGCACTTGCATGTTGTCTGCTCAATGCTATACACATCGCACAAATATATATACATTTTAAGTGTAGCTTCGAGCGTGTCATTGACCTGGACAGATTGAGACGGATTTGGCAAACACAATGAAGGAACGAACCGTGCATTAAAGACATTCCATTCTGGGAGATTCGGAGAAGGCAACCGAGCATACATTATAAATAGAACGTTTTTGTAATAGGTTTAGAGGTTGAAACGTTTTGGGAGACTTTGGATGTTCTCGGCTACGAAAAACACCCCGTCAAGTTTACGCTGTTTTTCATTTCTTTAATTTCGAACTTCATATTACTGAATCATATTTTAGCATGTTTTCCATGTCTATCTGCGTGTTATCTACTTGTGATATGAACTAACTTCGTTAAGGCGAGGTTAGGGAAAAGTGAGTCTTAGTAGTATGTTTTAGGGAGAATTAGGAAGGATGCTCTAGAGCATGGAATTTAGGATCTTAATCTAATAGTAAGTATCGACCGACCATCCACACGAGCTAATAGGTTGTAAATCGGAAGAGGAAACAACCTAAGTCTAAATTGCATGTTTAGCTGGTTAGTGTTATAGCTATAATACTTTAATTCGGAGTTTAGGAATAAACGCGTACCTGTTATACAATATGCGCTCACATTTAACTACTTCAAGTCGCAGCGGAAGTCGAGCTTCATGCGAACCAATGCGGAAGCAAAGGTTTCAAGCGCATTGTAATAGTAATTTCTTACCGCGCGATTCTCACTAATGCATTGCTGTTATACTCATAATACCTTACCTATGCCTTATTTCTCTCATACGATTCAACTATTGTTTGTTTGTTTATTTTTATGTTCAGCTACAAAACCTCAAATCAAACTCAAATTTATCTGTTGTTACTTTCAATTCTAAACATCACCTTGAATAAATTCTACTCATTACTTACTGCAGGTCGTGTATACTTGCACGTAACCACGCAATCAGAAGCCAAAATTTAAAATCCCCAAAATTAAGAATCAAAATATAAATCAGATGCAAAAATTTTCCTTTTTTATTTTTAAATTTTTGGGTTATGCATAACCCCAAATCTCTTTGACAAAAAAAAAAAAAAACGGGGGGGGAAATCAGATGCAGAGGAAGATATACGATTAAGGAGATTCAGGCGAAGATCCGATGAAAGGTTAAGAAATAAGCAATTATGGATCTTTAACACGACGAAACATGAAGCAATAAGAAGCTGAAAAGAGAAGAGAAATGGAAATTTATTTGCATTTTCGTCTTTCCATCTCAACAAAAGTAGAAAAAAATTTGGTGAGAAATCTCCTTTACCTGCCTTTTTCTCCTTGAATTAATTTCTCGTCTTCGCGCTAACGCCATCATCAAAAAATATCCTTATGGTTCAATTTGTATTCATTTAAAAAATAAAGAAGGTTTATCTCTCTTCTTTTCCTTTTTTGCCATCTCTTTCTCTTTAGCATGGAATCTGTGTTTCATTAATCTCACACCAACCAGTCTGCAATGGAAGTTGAGGAAGAAGGCAATGGAGAGAGATAAATCTTTTTTATTTTTTAAATGATAATTTTACCCTTTTCTATTTTACTTAATTTTGACTTTGAAAAGTAATTACAACACTTATCATACTTTAGGGGGTTAATTGATCAAATTTAAAGTTTAAGGATGTGATTATTGACGTTTCTTAAGAAGTCCAAGACAAAAGATATTTTTCATATATCAAAAGAGCCCAAGGCCCACATATATATACAGGTTTATATTAATGGGAAAATACCCAAATAGCCCCACATTATCCCCCCTCAAACAAAGCCAAGAGTTATCGAAGGCAGAAGTTTGGAGCGTAGGAAGAGCAGACGATGAGTAGTCTATGGTTTTGTGAACATATCAGCGGGCTGATCTTCAGTGCTTATGGAACGAAGAAGGATGTCTTTAAAGGCTACTTTTTCTCGTATGAAGTGGAAATCTATCTCGATATGTTTCGTACGGCCATGAAAAACTGGATTCCGAGCAAGTTGAATGGCAGAACGATTGTCACAGTACAATAGAGGAGTTGTACGCAAGTTGACTGAGAGCTCTTGAAGAAGTTGTCGAAGCCAAAAAAGCTCAGCTGTAGTGATTGCCATGGCTGGGTACTCCGCCTCTGTCGAACTCTTAGACATAGTTATTTGTTTCTTTGCCATCCACGGTACCGGATTGGGACCAAGGAAGATTAAAAATCCTGTGGTTGATCGACGATCAACGCTATCACCTGCCTAATCATAATTAGAGTGTAGACCACATAACAAGGTGTCTTTAACATAGCAGAAAATACGTTTGACAGCCGCCAATTGTATGTCCGTAGGTGAATGCATAAATTGAGACACGCGCGAGACATCGTAAGTGATGTCCAGACGCGTGAATGTGAGGTAGTGTAGAGCGCCTACCATCCGTATATAGGATATGGCATCTTCAGCAGAGCATAGAGCAGAGTCTAAAGTCAAAGACTGGTTTGAGCATGGAGTGCAACAGTGTTTGACTGATGATAGTCCAAACCGGTTAAGAATGTCTCTAGCATATCGATCTTGAGATACATGAATTCCATTTGTCTTTTGTTGGACTTGGAGACCTAGAAAGTAAGCTAAGGAGCCTAGATCTATCATTTTGAATTTCATTCATAGTTGCTCAACAAGATGATTAGTAAACGTAGAATCATTTCCAGTTAGTATAATGTCGTCGACATATAAGAAAATATAAGTAATGGATGTTCCAACCTTTCTAACAAAGAGAGAAGGATAACAAAGAGAAGCAATAAAGCCAAAATTTAACAATTGTGATGTAAAGCATGAAAACCAAGCACGTGGTGCTTGTTTTAGACCATATAGAGATTTTTGAAGTTTACAGACATAGTTAGGGTGAGATTTACTTACAAAACCTTGAGGTTGTTGCATGTAAACAACTTCCTCCAAGTTCTCATGGAGAAAGGCATTCTTGACATCCATTTGACGAAGAGACCATCCAATTGAAGAAGCAAGGGAGAGGATGACACGAACTGTTGGTTTCTTAATTACTGGACTACATGTTTCAAAGAAGTCTACTCCTTATTCTTGAAGGAACCCATTAGCAACAAGTCTAGCTTTGTGCCTTGCAATGGTGCCATCGGGATTATGCTTAAGTTTGTAAATCCACTTACAACCAATAAGGTTTGTATGAGGTGGAAGAGGAACTAGAATCTATGTCCGTTGTTCAATGAGAGCATTATATTCATCATTCATAGCAAGTCTCCACTGCGGAAATTTTGATGCCTAGGTGAACGATGTAGGTTCATGAGTTGATGGTACATGTTTAGATAGGAACACTTTCTTTTTGGATATTCCAGACTTTCTCCTGGTTTGCATAGGATGGTTGTCTTTTGGTAAGGTTTGAGTATTAGCAGTAGGTAATGTAGAGGTAGTGAGTTCAAGGTTTTGTGTAGGGATTTGTATATTTGCTATAGAAGCAGGATTTGGAACGATAGGTTGAGAATGGGTGGGAGAGCTAGAACATGTTGAAGATGAAGTAATATTGTGATATGAACCTGATATGTTGAACCCTTGAGACGTGGATGGTGAGATTGAAGAAGTAGTGATGTAACGGCCCAGAATTTCAGGACGTTGTTTCAGGTTACTTCAGCCGTTATTCTCGTTAAGTAGTCCTTGAATGGAGTTTGGAGTTAATAGGAATTAATGTTCGTTCTTGACCCTCGACATGTTTTATTCGTTATTCATAAGTTGTTGATTGTTGGAGGTCGTTCAGAATTGGAGTTGTAAAAGAATTAAAGTTGGGTTGAAGGTTGTTGGTACCTTTTAATTTAAATAGAGGTTCTTGATTTTCTTGGACGGTTTAAAAAGCTCGTTCTTGGCCTTCTTGATTTTCTTGGTTTGGTAAGTTCAAGATTGGTTTCGATGGTTCAGAACTCGGGTTATTTTTAAAAGGAAATTAAGGATTTAATAGTTGACTTTAGTGGGACTCGAACCCGCGTTGAGAAGTTGTTTTGGTGGTGGTTTAAAAAGAGAAATTAAAGAAAAAGAAACTCCCGCGCTAGGGCTCGAAGCCTTGATTTATTGGATTTAATGTTTTTTTAATTAAAAGGAAAATTAGGTTTTGAGCAAGGGGTTTGGTATTCCCTCATTCTAGCATGTTCTTTTGGCCGTCATGGAGTTCTCCAACGCAAGTTCCAAGGTAAGGGTTCTCTCCTTCTCAATCGTTGTTTCGATTTACGTGGTGTGGTTGTTAATAGTCTTCTTTGATTCTCGTGGTTCCGTTTGTATCGTTGTGTTCAGCCCATCATTCACGCTGCAAGCAGCAACCCCGATCCATTCGCCGCTTTCTTTAATCCGTCACACGCTTTTCGAAGACTCAAAGGTAGGATCGATCTTCTCTTTCGCTTCGTTGGTTGTTTTTGGGTGTGTTATTCATTTTGATTTAGGTCCTTGTGCTCCATTCTAACCGTTCTTATAGTTCTGACCCACCACAGTCTCGAGTAGCATCGATTTCTGAGCCGAGAAACTAAGTTTTCCAGATCGCAATCGCGATTTTCGTCCCATCCAAGGAATCTCTCGCCCCAGCGAACTTCAGCCGAACCGCAGCACCGAGACAGCCGCCCAGCGCCGCACGAGCTTCTTCGTTCTGCAGCAGCACGCTTGCCCTCACATCGCTGCAGTGAAGGTCCACCCAGCCACGTAACATCAGCTTCGTCCGCGTATGCGCTCCATCCTTACCGCAGCACAGTCGCGCGCTCTTCGTCCTTCGTTTCGCCCTTGCCATGCCTTGGCGTTCGCCCAGCGAAAGTCCCTGCCACGCCATGAGCCAGCTGAACCTCTTCTCGACAGTGTCGCTCGCCAAGTGATTTGCCCAAGCGATCCTGCCAGCAAGTTCAGGGTATCGTCGTTCCTTGTCAGTGAGTATCTCCATTCCCTAGGTCCCGGTTCTGATAGACTTTCTGGTTTAGCTTATTATTAATTGGTATTTGTTACTTGCTAGGTGATTTCGTGATGACTTGCAGCGTTGTGATATTTTATCTGTTGTTGTTTATCTTCCAGTCCAAGTAAGGATTTCCTTACTGTGGGTTCGTGGACGATACGTTGTGTTTATATGGTTGAATGTATGCTTGTGTATCAACTGCTGTTTGCTAGTGGATAGGTTTATCTTGTGAAACTCTATTGACATGTCTGTTTCATGCTTTAATATGTAGCACCATGCTAGGATTGACTGAGTACCGTATGAACTATTATCTGGCTGACTCTATGTTCATAGTACCATGTTAGGATCTGTTTCGTCCTTCCTGAATATGTAAGGCTGTCTATTAAATACTTGCGTACCTTAGTTAGAGTTCGCAGGGGTCATCTTCCAGGCTTTGTGGCAGGGATGTGAGGTCGTACCCCGTCTTTGACCCGCCACCATGGTTCAGCTAACCGTAGTTGCAGCCTAGTTCGCGGTCTTGGGTGAGCGGCCAAAGGAAGCCGAGATGGTCGGGAGGATGACGAGGCTTGTCCCGTCTCCGGTCGCCGACACGATCTCAGCGTGTCGACAATATCCCAAGATTGCCGCCTGAAGGGGCTGGGACCGATCCATTGGGTGAGAGCCTACCCTTGGACGTATCCTAGCTGAGGGCGTACGGTGCCAAATGGCTAGCAACAGTTTCTTGCCGAGGTCTCGCACCCCTGTTGTCAGCGACACTGATCTGAGTCATTAGGTCATGCAAACCTGGACTAGGGCAGTTAGCCCTAGACCAAGCTTTTACCTGGTGCCAGCAGCATGGGGTGCATGCATAGGCTCATTACAGTGCCGAGTGGAGAGCTCCCTCGGGATCTTGAGTTTAGTGTACCCAAAGTTTACCCAACCAAGTCATGACAAGCAAAGTTAAGCTGAGAGCTCGAGTTACGTATGTTATGTTATGCTTTTGTATGAAAAGTTGGAATGGTTTAACTCCGCAAAATAGCATCCAAGCATGAAAAGTAAGAAAGCATGAAAAGTAAAGTGAGTTAGCTGTGCCTTGTATACTTTTGACTAGATGATAGACTGTAACGTGTTGTACCCCGGTCGGGGATTCTTACTGAGTAAACTAGCTTTACTCACCCTTATTATTTGTTGTTCCACAGGAACCCTGGACTAGCGACGTTGATGGCTGGAGGCGCAAAGGATGGGTCATGGACTATTGTTGTTTTTAGTTTGTTTCATGTTTCAAACTACGTACTATGAGTTGTTATTGATGAGTTGATTTTAAGATTGTTTTCATTACATGTAGATAGGGCACGGAGCCCTTAGGATTTTTATCGAATATCAGTCTGGATTCATTTAACTGTTGTGAATGAAAGGTTATTTCTGTTTAAGACTCTCTGGCCAGGGAGGCATTTAAATGTTTTACTGTGGAACAGGTGGCTTGGAAACAGGGACATGTTCCTTAGTTTAAATATTGTATGATGTTCAGTTTTCAATTTCGAATCCTGCTGATATTCGTGTTCTTTATTTCCGCATTTAAAGTCATGCATATAGTAAGGACCTAGGTTTAGGACCGTTATTTGGTCGGGTCCTTACAAGTGATGTGATCCCTAGTGTTAGAAGGCTGGTCACAATGTCTTGTGGAAGGATGATTAAAATCATCAGTAGTATAAACATCAGGTACATAAGTAAATGTAGAAATACTTGAACCTGTGGGACTGGTTGTTGATGAAACTAGAGAGACATGTGAAAAGGGAAATTCATGTTCATTAAACACAACATTTCTGGAGACATAAAATTTTTCAGTAACTAAGTCATAACATAAGTAACCTTTGTAGCCTGAAGGGTATCCCAAAAAACACATGTAGTGGTTCGTGGCTCAAGTTTGTTATTCGTGTAAGGTCTTAGTAAGGGAAAACAAAAACATCCAAAAACTCTTAAGTCAGAATAGGAAGGTTTTTGTTTAAAAAGAACTTCTTAAGGACTTAGTTGGTCTAGGACTTGTGTAGGAAGTCGGTTGATTAAAAATGTAGATGTAGACAGAGCAAAAGACCAAAACTTCAAAGGTACTTTAGATGTGGATAATAAGAATATAGAGGTCTCAACATTATGTTTATGTTTTCTTTCAGCAAGGCCATTTTGTTGTGGAGTGTATGAGCAAGATTTTTGATGAACTATTCATTTATTTGTAAAAAAAGTTTTTAAGGTGTTATTATAACATATTCACCTCCGCCATCACTCCTAAATGTCTTAACTGTTGAAGATAAGGTATTTTCAATATAAGCTATGAAGTTAATAACAGTAGAAGCAACTTAAGATTTATAGCATAAAGGAAAAAGCCAGCAATATCGAGAATAGTCATCAATAATCGAAACGTAAAATTTATGTCCATTAATAGAATTTGTAGGGGCAGGACCCCATACATCACTATGTAGTAGTTGTAATGGAGCTATACTACGAGATTGAGATAAAGGAAAAACTTGGCGAGATATAGTTCCAGCTAAACAATGTGGACATGTATTTCTAGTATGATGTACAGAAGGTAAATCTTTTGCAACTAAACGAAAAACAGAGTTACACGGGTGGTCGAGTCTGTTGTGCCAGTTTATAGCCGAGGTGTGAATTCCAATAGCAGCTTGTGGATTAACCTGAGTAGAAAGGGAGTTAGTTATTAGATACAAGCCATTAACAGATGGACCTTGGTATAAGATTTTGTTAGTTACATTGTCTTTAATTATAAAAGAAGAAGAATTAAAGGTGAATGAGCAATTGTTATCTTTACAACATTGATGAACAAAGATAAGGTTGGTTGTCATTCCAGGTACACATAATATGTTATTTAAAGCAAAATTGTGAGTACTAGTATAGAGATTACCTGATCCGTAATAAGTGGCTTGTAAGTCTTGACCATTACCGATCATGATTTGTTCGTTACCTGATGAGGGATTAGATAAGTGAGGATTTGCAAGATCATTGGTAACATGAGCGTTGCAACCTGAATCAGTTAACCAAACTGTTGGTCCGTAAAAGATATTCTGTCTTTTCAGGGAGGACGATGAAGCACTATTAGCGGCGGCACCCATGGCAGCTAACTTAGCAAGAGGGTGACGACCTTGGTATGAGAAGTTCATTCTCTAGTAGCAGTCAAGTGCATCATGTCCAAAATTTTTACATATTTGGCATTTTCCTGAATCCTGATCAGTACTATCTTCAATAGTGGGAAGAGATGTAGGAGGATTAGAAGGAGTCCGTGGAGAATTTGTAGGATTAAAGGAATTACGGTCGCGTCCACCATTCGTTTGACCTCGACCATGTCCTCTCCAAGAATTTGTACGATCAGAGTTAAAAGATTTTGCAACCATTGCCATAGAGGAAAGATTACTAACCTCGTCAATCTTTGATTGATTATCAAGTGCGACCTCTTCAGCTTGTAATAAAGCGTGCAATTCGTCAAAATGTAAGGATTGTGCACGCGTTCGCAATGAGGTGTTGAACATGGTGTAGGAGCTGGAAGACCGTTAACAGCGTAGATAACAATGTCTTCATTGTCGATCGAGACAGATACAACAACCAATCGATTTACCAAGTTCTTGATTCTATGAATATACGTATCAACCGATTCCCCAGATGTCTTGGAAATACTCTGTAACTCAGATTTTAGACTTACAATCTGAGTTCGTGAAGATGAAGAAAAATATTTTGCCAACGCCTCCCAGATTTCTTTAGACGTTTTACACCCGAGGGCAGATTAGGACAAGGTCGCGTTGATAAGAGTCATTAACGCTTGATCTCGTTCATACCAAGAAACGTAGGTAGGATTAACAATCGGAGGATCTCCAGTCTTTTCTGGCGGTGCAGGACACGATCCATCAATATACCCAAACAGTTTTATGCGCTTTGAGGAGTGGTGAGATCTGAAATTGCCATAGGATGTAATTTGTGGAGTCAAGACGAATCGATACCAAGTTGCAAATATTGGTTAGAAGATGTATTGATGTGGCTGGAGGCAAAGGTTCAACAATGGTGGTAATTAGGCCAGATTCTGCCATTGAAGATCAAGAATCATAGAGAAGAAGGAAAAGAAGAGAAAGAGATAAAGGCAACAAAAGATGAGGGAAAGAAAATGAGAGAAAAGAGGGAAAGAGAAAGGCTCAGGATCTTTTGACGTTGGTCATGGGCTCTGATACCATGACGTTTCTTAAGAAGTCCAAGACAAAAGAAAATTTTCATATATCAAAAGATCACAAGGCCCACATATATATACATGTTTATATTAAATGGAAAGATCCAAATAGCCCCACATTAATTATTACAAACTTCATAGTTTATGGGTGGTTTGTGCACTTTTTCACTTTTTAATTAATAATTTAAGCATTGCATTAATAATTTTGTTTTATTTCATTATTTATTAAATTTTATGTTTTCGGACAGCTCTAGATTGATTAATTTAGAAATGAAAAATGTATTTTTCTAAAATTTGGACAAGTGCCGGCCAATCTCAACGTCTCAACGTAACACCTTCTAATGAAATTGATTGGTGCGTTCCTCATTTTCTCTTTCCATCTTTATTCAACGGAAAAAGAAAGTCTAATCCAATACGCTATTTCTATTTTCCCACATTTTTCTTTCTTTTCCTTTTTTTGTCGATAAATTAGTAAAATTACAAGATGAAAGAAAACCAAGGAAGTTGAAAATGTGATTTCCATTTTGATGTTTCTTCATATGTACTTTCAAATATTATATTTTTGAGTTATTTTGGTCCTTATATAATAGTTGAGAACTAAAATGGTATTTTACTTTATATTTTTTCTAGCTTTAAAATGTTTTTTAAATTAATTTTTGGTTAAATTAATAGTTGAAAAAAATTAAATTTTAATTTAAAAGAACTATTTCTTTTCTCTATTTGTTAAAATCAGATTTTTTATAACCAATTGAACTTTTATTTTTAGAATTTTGAAACCATTTGTAATATTATTTAAATATTTGAAAAACAAAAAAAAAACTTAAAAAAAAAGGAAAAATATCAATATAAATTATGATATTTGAAAATAAAAATTTTCATCAAATATATATATATATTTTTTGTTTATAATTTTTAAAAACATAAAATTAAAAATATTTTTATTTTTAAAACAAAAAGCCAGAAATCAAAAATAAAAAACAAAAAAAAATAAAAAATATTTTCAAATAAGACCTAAAAATTTAATATTTCAAATCCCACTTCTGACACCAAAAGGCCTTAAATTAATCTATTTTATTTAATCAAACATACAATGGTCTTATCCTTCATGATGATGTAAGTCAATTAAATAGCTATTTATGTCTAAGAAATTATTTTTTATTCTTCAAAAGATGTGACTTAATTATTTCCTTGAATACGTATGAAAATAAGATATTTGGAAAGAGGTGAACGAAAACAAAATAAATTACAGAGACAAAATGATATTTCAATTCAAAAGAAAACACAAGTGGGGCCTCCAAAAGTACAAAATTTAAAATATGCGGAATTTGTTTGCACCCTTTTTGGGTTAAAAAAGACGAATATCCATAATTAAGTAAACAGTAAAGAAAAAAAAAAAAAAAAAAAGGATGGAAATAGAAGAGAGAAGAAATTGGAGAGGGTGAGACGGATACAGGATCACGTGGTGTTCACGTGAAGAATTCTTATCCTTTTACATGGGAAAGGCATAGAGACAAAGGGCCTTCCACATATATTGATTCGCCCACGTGTCTCATTCTCCGCCATTGGATGGAAATGGCGGTGGGGCCGGGCGAGGGAGTAGTCAGCGAGCGAGGGCGCGGCGGAGCTTGCGGACGAGCAGCTGGGGGGCGCTGAGATGGGGCAGGTGGCCTTCGGTGTCGAGCATCTCGACGGTGTTGCGGCCGCCGAGATGGTCCCTTAGGTAGATGGCGACGGAGGCCGGGACCGACACGTCTTGGGCGGTCTGAATTATGCAGCAGGGGACCTTCACCATCCCCAGCACCCCCCTGAGGTCGCTGCTGAAGATCACCTTCGACACGAACAGCGAAATGTCCGGCCTCATGTTGAACAGCGTCCTGCTGAATTCCTGAACCGCTGCCGGCACATCCGCCCCGATCGCCAGCGGGGCGAACCCGTTGACCCACGATTGGTAGTTCGCCTTCATTGCCGCGAACACCCTGTCGATCTCGCTCTGCTCGAACCCCCCATGGTAGTCCCCATCATTAAGAAACCTAAAAAAAGAAGAAGGGGATTACCAGAGTAATCATCTATTTTATCGATGTTGAAAAATGAAATTGATGATTGAGGATAGTAGATCCTAATTGAGAAGGGAAAGAGGGGAAAGCAACCTGGGAGAGGCGCCGATGAGGACGAGCTTGGAGAAGAGCTCGGGGCGGCGGATGGAGGCGAGGATGCCGACCATGGCGGAGACGGAGTGGCCGACGAAGGCGCAGCGGTGGACGCCGAGGGAGTCGAGGATGGAGATGAGGTCGTCGACGAAGGCGTCGAGGGTGGTGTAGCGGGAGAAGTCGAAGAAGTCGGGGTTGACGCTGCCGGCGCAGACAAGGTCGTAGAGGATGACTCGGTAGTAGGGAGTCAAGGAAGGGTAGACCAGTTGCCAAGCGGACTGGTCGGTGCCGAAGCCATGGGCCAGGACCAGGAACCGGTCGCCGGTGCCCAGGACACGGACGTTCAAAGCCTCGAGAAGGGCGTTGTTAATCATGATTTGGTTTGGATTTATAAGATTGAGCTGAAGTTGAAGGGGGTTGGTTGGTTGGTATCTGAAGAGAGATATACCGGTGGTTTTGTTTGGTTTGGTTTGGTTGGTTGTGAAATGATGGGGTTTGGTTTCAGGGGTTCATTAGGGATTGGGTATTCTTGTGTTGGTGGGCCTTTAACTTCACGCTTTACTCTTCCTTTCTCTATGCTCCCTATTTATAGCAATCTTATCAATTTCATTTCTCTTTTCTTTCCATTTTCTTTACTTTACAAATTCTATCTATACTTCTCTATTCTCTGTTTCTATTAATCAAAATTCTTAATCATATCAATTTACACCCTTAAGGGTATGTTTGGCTACAAGGTAAATATTTCGCAGGGTGGTATGGTATGGTAAATTTTTTGCAGGGGTAGTATAAGGTATAAAAAATTATTGTTTGGGGTAAAGGTATGACAGAAGGTATACTGAAAGTCAGTGTTTGGAATGCAGATATAATTGTAGGTGTACTGCAAGTTAGTGTTTGAGGTGCAGATATAATAGAGGTATATTGAAAATTAGTGTTTGAAGTGTAGATATAATATAAGTTTAGTAATGATGAATT
>JBBMEF010000014.1:9122820-9134353 GCA_037832685.1 Sicyos baderoa | reverse complement strand
AATATCAATCCGATTCGTGGCCATCAAAACCTGTCAATACTCGGGTAGTTAGTACACCAATTCAACAAGCATAACATCTTTCTAATTTTTCTTTAAAAAAAAAATTATATAGCTTCGGCAACACAAACCTTAATCTTGTTTGATGCTTCAAATCCATCCACTTGGTTAAGAAGTTCCATCATTGTTCTCTGCGCCTCACTATCACTATTACCCCTACCAGATTCCATACGAGTTGATCCGATACTATCAATTTCATCCATGAAAATGATGGATGGAGCATGTTCCCTGCAGAAAGGTATTAAAAAACTTGATTGACTCGTAAGTTGGAGTATAAACAAACACATGATTCTGATGAAGAGAAGCATGACGTGACAGAATAGACGAGGTCAATAAATTAAGTTCTTTCTATTTGCCTATTTCTAAGAAAAAAGGCTGAATATAAATAAGGATTTGCCATTGACAGCAAGGATGATATATAATATTGCTTTATTTATTTATTTACATGTAACACCTCATCCCATCTATAATAACCATCAGCCATGTATAATACACTCACATCGACATTATAATAACATGCACCCAAATATAAGTTATCATAACCCCTGTTATCATAACTTGCACGTTATTATAACTTCACTTTATTATAATAACTCAACCCGTCAAACACACTCTCGGCAGTAGGGGTATATCTCAAAAAGAAAAACAATGTTAGAGGAAAACCATAATTCAAATAGAAACCATTCAATATTGTTAAGAAATTCAAAACAGACCTTCCCATAACAAAAAGTTCTCTAACCATTCTAGAACCTTCTCCAATGTATTTCTGCACCTGTACAGAAAAAGCAAGAAGTTGAGAAAGAAACGTAGTATCCACACTCCATATATCTTTAGAGCTATAAATTCTAGACACAGAGAAATTACTCTGCAAGCTTGATGTGATCCTAGACATGGAGCAAAACATTATACTATGGTTATTGGAAAAAAAAAAAAAAAAAAAAAAAAAAGAATGCAAATGTGAAACTAAATTGCCCTTTCCCAAAGATGTTATAGGATTAAAACTAAAAATGTGTTTTTAAAAAACAAACCCCTTATATTTTAATGCATAACGAGCAAGATTTTGCTTAGACGAGATTCGTTTGTCTTTTGCAATAAATATTAATTATCTTAACCAATTTTTGAAAATCCTATGAATGAAAAACCTGATTGAGACTCTTTAAAATAAAATTTTCCAGTTGTATATCCATTTTATAACTAATAAAGATAGCATGGTATATTTCTCAAAAAGAAAAGAAGATAGCATGTCACAGATAATATACACCTAAATATGAATGCAACAGGTGGTTACATTTTCAGGAAAAGCAGACTTTACTATCCTATAATCACTCACCTTAACTAAGACCTTATTCTTCCCCATGACTTTGACCACTTCTAAAAAAGAAAAGGGATTTTTGATTATGTTGCACTTTGAGACCCCTCTCAGAATCATGTATCTTCAATCTTTGATGTTTTTTCTGTGATTTAGAGTTGATTTTGTAGTTTCTAAAACGTTTTCCTTGATTATGTAGTTTCTAAAATACCATAAACAAGAACCAGAACATATACCATAAACAAGAACCAAGAACATATGAAACAACAACGAAGTGGAATTTGAACAAGAAGCAGAACAAGAACCAGAAATTAGCGATTTGAAATCGAACTTGTGTGGTCGGAGTCGGAGTCGGAAGTCGACGCAAATGGAGGAGGAAGAACCACAGTGACCAGAGTCGGAGTCGATGGTCAGAGTCAAAGTCAGAGTATAGTGGTCAGAGGGACTAGAAACTTCGAAAACGGTGGTCGGAGGGACTAGAAACTTCGAAAACGGTGGTCGGAGGGACTAGAAACTTCGAAAACGGTGGTCGGAGGGTTAGGGCTCGGGAAAAATCGTGAATGAGTTTGGAGGGAAAATGAAAGTTATGTAGGAAGATCTATGACCGGCGGCCGGTCATAGATGTGTATCAATGACCGTCCCTCTATTATGACCGGCAGGAGGTAATAATAGACCCGTATCTATTATGACCGGCAGTCGGTCATAATAGCTCTTCAAGGACGGTTGGTCTATTATGACCGGCTGCCGGTCATAATAGAGTCCGTCATCGATATTCATTTGAGACTGGCAAAATAAATGCCGGTCACCTTTCTACACGCCGGTCATAAATTTCTCCGTGTTTTTTTTTTTAAATTTCTAAGCCGTCACCGTTTTAACGAATTCTACTAGTGTAACTTATCTGTAAAAAAAAATAAAAATATGTTTTTATTGTTCTAAAAGTTGAGCATGGACAACAAATTACAAATGAGCACAGGAACATATAACACATCGGTCAAAACTAGACCATCACTTAAAACAAATTTGCCTTCTTTTATAGCAATAATACTCTTTCTATTAGGAAAACTAACATGTGACAATATTTCATACAAATTAAAAAATAATGAAATATTACCAGACATGTAGTTCGATGCGCTAGTATCAATAATGCACTCATTACTATTAATCGAACAACATATTTTTCCTAATAGAAAGTTAAAATAAGTAATGTAACAAAAATTAAGACAACATCAAATTATAAGATTTTGAAGATTTGAGAGCATTTAAAAACTATAAGAATTGAGTGAAGATTTTGAAAACAAACCAATCCGAGAATAAACAATTTTATGGAAAGGTATTCTAACAAACTTTTTAATAAATTAATAACAATTTACCAATTATAAAGCACAACAAAAATACCAAAAATTGAAGTCTAAACTATTCATACTCATCAAGTAAAATGATTACCTCATAATTTATCAAAGAAATTTGCAAGGTTACAATTAGATTCAAATAATGATTCAACACATGTATCTCTTGCAATTTTTTATTGTTTTATTTTGAGAAAATGTATCTCTTGCAATTTGATGATAACATTAGAATAAAAGATCTCCAATAAAACACTCCAATAAAAGAAAAGTTAAATAAAAAATTAAATAAGTAATCAAAAAAAATTAAAACAACTATAAATACAACATCAAATTATAAGATATTAAAGATTGGAGAGCATTTGAAAACTAAAAATTGAGTGAAGTTTAAAAAATAATAATGATAGATTAAAATGGTTGGATGAATGATAAAGAAAACTCATAATAGCCAAAAATAGCATAGTTTTAATAACATCTTATACGATCTAGTAACTATGAAGTTATAGGTTCGGATCTCCCATCTCTCAATATTGTTGTATCAAAAAAGAAAACAAAACTCATTATATAATATAAATGGAGAGTTACAGAAACTTTTTGAACCATCATTTCATTATAAAGTATCATCTTCCAATTTTAAAGATTTTATCATATATTAATTATTGTTATTAATGGCGGGTGGGTGGTTTTCCAATTTCCAACTTTTATATTTTTATTTTTAAAATACCAACCTTTTTTTATTTCAAATAAGATAAGATTAGTGAAATGTGATTTTTTTTTTTTTTTTTTTTAAATATTAAATGGGGTAATTTATTTATTTTTTGAAAAAATTGGGGGTAATTTATTTGAACACACTTGCATATTAAAAAAAAAAAAAGTAAATAATTACCCTAATAAAAATGTGTGTTAATCTTGACTTGGGGAGAAAGTGGCAAAGAGGAAGAAATGAAACTCATGATGGGGTTTGCTTAAGCTTAGTGGTTTGGTTTGTTTTGGTGTTGCGTTGCTTCAGATTGGCGAGGGGGCGGCTGCTCGGTGCCACTCTCCGCCACATTTCTTCATCTCCGCCGCCGCGCCGCTCCTCTCAACCTCCCCCCTCTCTTTCATCGACATGTCCAGGTCCCGAGTTTACGCCGACGTCAACGATCACCGCCCCAGAGATTACTGGGACTACGAATCTCTCGCTCTCCAATGGAGGTAATCGCTCTTCTCTGTATTCCATCTAGGGTTTCGTTTGATTGAAGAATGTAGCTGGATTTGCCCTTTTTTTTGTTTTTTGTTTGATTCTTCAAAAACAGTGTTCAAGATGATTATGAGGTTGTCCGGAAAGTTGGAAGAGGAAAGTATAGCGAGGTGTTTGAAGGTATAAATATAACCAGCAATGAAAAATGTATTATCAAGATTCTCAAGCCTGTCAAGAAGAAGAAGGTGAGCATCATTGTTTGTCTCTCTCTCTATAATATATGATGCTTTTGTATACACTGAGTGTTCTTTCTGTACAATATATGATATGTTCAATGCTTCATATTTATCTTCTTCCTCCTAGTTTGCGTTATAACCCGTCGAGGTTCGAAGTGTTATGCATCCTGGAGAAATTAAGTTTAGGATGTTCAGCAGCTCTCCAGTCCTTGTTCTAATCAAATTTCTAAGGCATCAGAGTGGTACCAAAAGATTAGTGTTCTATGCTTGGGTGTCTCAAGCTCTCTTTCATGTGGGGAAAATCGGCGGATCTTGTCAAGTTATATCAGTTTTCTCTCTATACTTTCAATTTCATCAAATTGGACCTAAAATTAGACAAGTGTGATAATTTTTACATAATATTAAGGTGTACCGCATTCCAAAAAACCTATATCTACACTTCCTCTCGACAAAAAACTCTAGCCCTAGCCATGATTCTCTCCTCCTCCTCAGGCGCCAGAAAGAAGGAAAGGTTTATTCATTGACACTTTAGTATCTCTTCTTCTCCACCATCTTGATCGTTGCTCCCTCTGTCGACGACCATATTCTACTTTCCCCTTCTGAGCACCATAGTCTACGACAAAGCCTTCTCCCCTTCGGTGAACCGACTTCCTCCGGAGTTCCTCTCTGTGTTCGAATATCCTCATCGAGCAATGTTCCTCTTCCGTGCGTCTTTCTTTCTCTTTCGACGTCGATGGTTGCGTCCTCTCCATTGTCTCCCGCATTTCTTCCGGCTTATCTTCAATGTCTGGTGCCGTGAAACACTCTCCCTCTCTGCAGTTCAACCCTATTGCTGCCATCTCTCTCTATTTTTATATTCTAGCTCAGTTGCAGCCTTTCTTTGTTGTTTTTTCCTACTCTATCACTTATCAATGAATTTTTTTTGTTTATTTTGCCCATTAATATTAACAAAAAACAAATTAAAATATGTATACTCTTGGTAAGGTCAATAAGCTAAAGTTTGGCTCAAAATTAAGTTTGATCAATGTAAAAGTTAATCCTTTAATAACCTTTTCCAAAATTTACATATTTCAATCCTTGAATAACCTTTTCCAAAATTTACATAGTTCATTAAAAATTTAGCTCTAGTGTCATTCTTTTAAATCTACTATGCATATGTTTTAGAATTCATTGAGGGTGTGTTTGGGGGAGGGGAAATGGTAATGATTATGGGGGGAATGAGAATGAGGGGGAGAATAGAATAGGGAGAAGAATGATTATGAGGAGAATGATTATTTCTATTTGGGGTGAAGAGAATGATTATGGAATGATTACTTGTGTTTGAGGTTAATGGAGTGATTATGGGGAAAATAAAATAATGAGTATGATGAGAGTGAAAAATAGTTATGTGATGTATAAAAAGTTGATGGAGAGAGAATAAAAAGTAGTTATGAGTAGAATGAAAAAGATGATTTTTGGAAAACGTGATTATGGGGGAATGATTTCTGGTGGCCCAAACACGAGGAATCCCCTTTCTCTTCCTTATTCTTGGTGGCCCAAACACCCCCTGTATGTGTATTCAATTACTTTTTTTTAATTATCTTTCAAAAATAAGATGTGGAAGCCTGGAAGGTTAAAATTGCAACTCCTATGACCTATCTAAGTTTGGGATGCAATTTGATAAAAATGCAAGCATAGGGTTAAAATTGATTACGCGGCAAGTATAGGGTAAAATTAGATTTTCCTCTATATAGTTATACATCATTGTCATATTTAGATCTATCATTGGGCATTTTTGGATAGGTTTTCATCTTCACGAATGTACATCATCAAGTCTTTGCGTAGATCACTATCCAGTGTTTTTCATGTTGTGGCGTGCCATACATGGGTAGCTACGCAAATTTAAAGTAATACTGTAATTTTTATTGCGTTGCAGTACTGATTTAAACCATTTTTCCTTTAATTTGATGTCACTTTCTCTAATAGTCATCACGTGTAAATACAGATAAAGAGGGAGATAAAAATATTGCAGAATCTTTGTGGCGGCCAAAATATTGTGAAACTGCTGGATATTGTCAGAGATCAACACTCAAAAACACCGAGCTTAATCTTTGAATATGTGAATAGTACAGATTTCAAAATTTTGTACCCTACGCTGACTGATTATGACATACGCTACTATATATATGAGCTTTTGAAGGTCTTTTCTTATGTCTTATAACTTCTTATTTTGTTTGTAAAAGTCATCTTCATTTTTCTTTTCCTTCTTTCCTCTAAAGAATTTGTGAGCTTGGAATGTTTATAGAGAAACAAACATATCTGAGTTCTTTTCTAGATAAGCATAGCATACAGTGATAAATGATATCTATTTAAGCAATCATTTTCTAAATTATTATGCTTGCGAAGTTATATCATGATGCATTAAAGTTTAGGTTTTATATATTTCTTCTTATGACACTGCCTCAAGCTCTGACAGCGTACTTTGCTTAGTGGCATGGCCAACTAAACGCATACCTATACATGAGCAAATGGGCTTCTTCATTATGAGAAGAAAAAAAAAGAACAATCGAAGTGTGTGTTAAGTTCTTGTAGTGGGATTGTTACTATAACAGATAAGCATCAGTTTTTCCTTCGGTTGTGAACTTTCCATATGCGTTCAAATCCATTCATGTCTTGGCTGTGAATGTTTTAAAGTTATGTTTGTTTTAATACCTTTATCTTGCTTCTGATTTGAGCATTTTAAGTGCAGGCATTGGATTACTGCCATTCTCAGGGCATAATGCATAGAGATGTAAAACCTCATAATGTTATGATTGACCATGAACTGCGAAAACTTCGTTTGATTGATTGGGGTCTTGCTGAATTCTACCATCCTGGAAAAGAATACAATGTTCGAGTAGCATCTAGGTAAGTGATTTATTTTTTTACTCAACTACTTATTTGGTATGTCTATAGTTGCTGCCAATAGCTTGAGATTGTGAAGTGGGAGGAAAAAATCTCTATATCAGTAAATTCCTCTTAAAGTTAACTTGATAGATTTGGCTAATGTTATTCTCAGGTATTTCAAAGGGCCGGAACTTCTTGTTGATTTACAAGACTATGACTATTCCTTGGATATGTGGAGCCTGGGTTGTATGTTTGCCGGAATGGTGAGGATAGGGAGTAAAGAGGCCTTGCTGTAGTTTACTCTCTTTATATTGTTCATAAAATGTTGTGCAAAGAACTTATGTCCTCAAGAGGTGGCACAGTGGTTGAAGACTTGAGCTTTAAAGGTATGCTCCCTTCAAGGTCCCAAGTTCGAGACTCACCCGTGACATCACTCCTTGGATGTCTCCTAGTGTCTGGCCAAGGGACGGGCGTGGTTACCCTTGTTTCAAAAAAAATGTTGTGCAAACAACTTATACACAATTGAGCTTTCTTGAGGTCCTTTTTTCTCTTGCAGATTTTCCGGAAGGAACCATTCTTCTATGGCCATGACAATCATGACCAGCTTGTCAAAATTGCTAAGGTACTTGTTCATCTTTTTTTCTCAAATTGGTTAGTTATTAACTGTCATCGCCGTCTTTGCCTCGATTTATTTGTAATGAATAATGAATCTTACTCAGGTTTTGGGAACAGATGAGTTGAATGCGTATCTGAACAAATACCAATTGATTCTTGATGTACAACTTGAAGCACTTGTTGGAAGGTATCTCTCTTTCATGGACTTGTTTCATGCTTCAAACTAGCTCTACATACAACTTTTTTTCAAAATAAAATGGTTAGGACAATGAGCAAAATTTAATTTAATTATTAAATTAATGCAGCATGTTTAATATTTACTTGTAACATACTTGTGTTACACCACACTTGTTGTGGAATAGGAATCATCGGTTATTGAAAGTGATCAACTTGTTGTTTCTTTAATTATAAAAGTTAGCATGAAAACAACCTATTACAAATATTTTACCAGAAAACTGGCCCGATCAAGTTCAGTTTACGTCAATGGTCAACATCTTCATGTCTCCATGACTCTCAAATAGTTTTTTTTTTTTTTTTTTTTTTTGTAATGCATGTTTCCATCACGACATGAACAATATTTTCCAAGTTTCAGTATGGATATGCTTGTTCTTCATTCAAATGCTATCGCTGGTTGTATAAGACTTGTCGTCCCATTATTTGTATTTGCAGGCATAGCCGTAAGCCATGGTCAAGATTTATCAATGCGGATAATCAGCATCTTGTATCCCCTGAGGTCAGTTATGGTTCTGAGTCATTGAACTGCCATAACCTTATTTATATATACGTCGTTGTGACTTATCATTTATGGCTGGCTTCACTCCACATAGGCCATTGATTTTCTGGATAAGCTTCTTCGGTATGACCATCAAGATCGGCTCACTGCAAGAGAAGCAATGGTATTTTCTTAACTTCTCTTCTTTCTATTAGTTAAGGCCGTTTGATAACCATTTGGTTTTTTGTTTTTTGTTTTTGAAATTTTAGCTTATTCTCACTCAAATTTCCTATCATGTGTTCCACCCTTCCTACAATATATCTATATTTCCATAAGAAAGTAGGTTAGTTACTTTTTTTTTTTGAAGCTACTTTTTTCGTTTTCAAATTTTGATTTGGTTTCTACAAATATAGGTGAGAGGTAGATATCCAAGTAAGAAAAAATATATGGTAAAATAGTTGTTATAGACTTAAATTTCAAAAACCAAAATAAAAAATCAAATGGTTATCAAGCGGAGCCTAAGCTGTATGTTCTCATTTATCACTTGTTTCAATTATAGTTTTTTTCATCAATTTCTTTGCTGTTTTTCTTTTCTTTTCGTGCATGCTTGTGTTTGTTTCTGGTTAGTTTTCTGATCTTAAAGAAATACAGCATGCCATTATCTCTTGAATTCTATTACTATTACCACCACTAGAGTTGTTCAACTAAAGATGATGTTTGGCTCTGGTTTTAGTTTCTTGAGCTACCAAAGAATTTATTGGATTTATGGAATCCTTAGATTTCTTAGGCCCCGTTTGATAACCATTTGGTTTCTTGTTTTTGATTTTTCAAAATTAAGCATATTTTTTTTCAAATTTCCTACCATTTGTTTCATTCTTTTTACCATATATACATCTTTCCTTAAGAAAGTAGGGGAAGATCAACCAACTTTTAAAAACAAAAAAAAGTAGCTTCTCAAAGTTTGTTTTTGTTTTAAAAGTTGGTTAGTATTCTCCTACTTTCTTAAAGAAAGATGATAAATTAATGGTAGGAATGATGGAGCACATTGTAGGAAATTTGAGAGAGAAGCTTAAATTTGAAAAACAAAAAACAATAAACCAAATGGTTATCAAACGTGACCTTAGTTTCTGAATGTTGTTGTTTGTTGGTGCAGGCTCATCAATTCTTCTGGCAGGTGCGAGCTGCGGAGAACAGCAGGCTTCGTACGCAATAACCCCCCATGTGTAGAGGAGTTCAATTTATATAGCACTTTGCTCATTGTGGAGTTAGTTGTTAAGTCTAGGTGGTTAGCTCACACATACTGTTGCTTGGCACTTCTGTGTTTTGTAATATTGTTATTATGTATATTTCCCCCTTTTTATGGCTTCTTACTATGGAAATTACAACTTTGACTCTTACTCTTTGCTGTTCTCTCCCTCTATTTGTTGATGCTTTGTTTTAAATCACGAATTACTTTATCTCGTCTGATAACTTGATGATTTTGTTTATTTTCCACTAGCTCTTATTCATTGATTTATTCTCTTCTCTCTAACAATGTTTTCAAAATCTAATTCAAGTTTGAAATCTAAAAATGATCTATTTGATAATTATTTGAATTTTTATTATTTGTTGTCAAAATTTAACTAAATTTACTGTAAATCATTCCATGTCTTCTAATCAAGTATATGAACTCTAATTGAATTTCAAAAGCTGAATGTAGATTTTAATTTATAAATTTTTAAGTTGTGGTTAAAAATGTAGATATTAAAATAAGGAAATCATATATTAGAATAATAGTTTTTTTTTTTTTTTTGAAGAAGAAGAAGAAGAAAGAATAATAGTTGTAGGTATAACTTTCTAAAAAAAAAAACAAAAAATAAGGATCTTGTTTGATTTTAAAATTTATTTTTAGAAGTTAAGCGTATAGATTCTCTCAAACAAAATATTTAATCATTTTATGTTGAACTCAAAAAAGAATAACTTTTGAGTAAGAGTATTACTCTTATAAAAATATTTTAAAGGTCAAAAACATATCATTGAAACACCATTACAATAATTTGTATCCAAAATTTAACAATCTAAGATGTCTTATTTATTTATTTTTTTAAATATCTTTAAGAATAAGGGTATTTTTAATTCATTGACATTTTTTAAACATAACTTTACATCTATTCAAACTTAATGACAGATGTTTTTTTTTTTATAACTTATTTTGTAAAGTTCATGGATTTTCACAAAATTTAATGATTAGAAATTACTATTATTATTTAAGAATATTTCACGAAACATCCTTAAATTATGAGATTGATAACATTATATCCCTAAATTTTTAATTTGATCAATTATTGTTATTATTTTATTTGAGAAGAGATCAATTAAATTTCTTAGATTTTAATAAGTAGTACCATTAATTCCATTATATTTGATAAGGAAAAAATTGTTTTTATTTAAAATAAGTCAACTTTATTCTTCTACCACCATTTATATATTTTTTATTCTTCAATCGATGTCTAGCACAGTGGAGAGACCATTTTTTGAGAAGATTGAGAATGGATGGATGGAAAATTTTAGGACTTAAACTTTGGGATTATTGCAAAACGGCACCAGGTTTTTTTGTATAATAAATTGAACCCCAATAACTCTATTTCTCATTTAAAAGAATTTAAAAGAATTCACAAAATAAACCTTTTTTACTTTCGATTTAAAAGGGGAGAGATTAGCATAATTAAACCAAATTAGAAAACTAATTGTAACATTAGTCATTTATGAAAGTATTTGCAATAATAGTTTTTTTTAAAGGAAATTACTCTCCGTGTAACAATTTATCAAAATAATTATAAGTTTAGCATTTTTTAAAAAATATTTCATCTATAGCAACTTTTTTTATGTTAAATATTTATTTCCTGTTTTACCCTCTATAATGATCGGTGTAGTGAGATGATGTCGACGGAAACAGAGCATCTGGTGGGAGAAGAAGTGATTTTGGTTGTGAATTTGGTGGCGAGTGACGGCGGTAATGGCGGTGAGTTTGAAGTGACTAACTCTAAAATTTACTTTTAGATTAAATTACTATTATATTATTAGATTAAATCTTTAAATTATTTCAACAAAAAAATAATAATAATTAAAGGGCAATGGGTAAAAATTTGCAATTGGTGGTTGATATTTTTTCATGGGTTTTAACATGTGAGGGTCTTTTTGATAATTTAGTCAATCAAATTAATTGTTTTCACTTAA
>JBBMEF010000014.1:9112445-9122720 GCA_037832685.1 Sicyos baderoa | reverse complement strand
CCCAATTTCTATATTGTCAAACCCGACAAACCTTAAATGTCATACAACAAGAAATCAAAAACTTACCGTACTCTCTTTTAATAACCGAATGATAGCCGCAGGAGACCGGAAAGGAGGACGCACGGTGGAGCAGAAGAAAATCGTTGAAAACACACAGTTTTTCTCTAATCGTTGAAGAAGAAGAAAATCGAGCACAAAACTGTTTTTCCCTTATAAATCTCCTCTAATTTAGGCTTAATGGAAGAGAAGGAATACGTTTTTTTGACTTTCCTTCTAAAATGACTAGATGGTCAAGTTGGTAATTGTCCTATTTACAATATTTAGAATTTTAAAACAAAAATCTAGTTTTGAAATTAGTTTCCTTTTTACCTAATTTTGTAATTAGTTCTCTAATATGGTCTATATAAGCTAATATCCCTTATATAGTAAAAATGAAAAGTTATTTGGAATAGTTAAAAAAAAATAGTTTAGATATAGTTTTTTAAGAAGATTTAGTAAATCTTGGATCTAAATTCTTTATAAATATGCGTCACAAACACACTCTAATCTCTTTTGAGTTCAACGATTAGTAGTGGGAGATTTTATGACTTTTTAATTCATAAGTATACAACTGATCAAGTAGTCTTCTCGTTAATAAACTATCATCAATTACTTAGGCCCCGTAATCATTTGGTTTATTATTTTTTATTTTTCAAATTTAAGTCTATTTTTTCTCAAATTTCCTACAATATGTTCTATTTTTTTTACCATTTATCCATCTTTCTGTAAGAAAGTAGAAGAATACTAACCAACTTTCAAAAACAAAAACAAACTTTGAAAAGCTACTTTTTTTTTTGTTTTTAAAAGTTGGTTGATTTTTCCCTACTTTCTTAAAGAAAGATGTATAAAATAATCAAACAAATTGTAGAAACTTGAGAAAAAAATAAGCTTAAATTTGAAAAACAAAAAATAAAAAACCAAATAATTATCAAACCGAGCCTTAATTTCTTAGATTTTATTTGATTTGTTCATCTCAAATTTTGGAGCTAGAAGTTGGGGGTTTGAAAACCGTTAGTTTGATAAATATAAAAAATGTGAAATTTGATTTGGAGATTTTAAACCATGCATTATGCAAATCCTAAAATTAGAATCCAGCTGTTTGAAGAAAAAAAAGCTAACAGAAAATAAACATAGAAAATCCAAAAAAGCAATAATTGTGTGTGTTCATACTGTGATTCCGGTGAGGAATTGAACGCTGTGGATATTCTCTCGAATAAATCAATAAATTCGGAATCACAAAAAGCGAAGTGGGACCCTCTTCCAGCTAATTGCACACTGATATTGTGAATTTCAAACTGTAATTCATTTTATTTTTTTGAGAACTTCAAACTGTAATTCTAATTCCTCCGTTACATTTAATAATTACTAAAAAGAATTTACCTCCAATGCACGTGTATTTTATTTTAGCACAAATTCTTTTCTAAAAATCAGAACTAAAAAATATCTACAAAATCTAAATTTTCATTTAACTCTATTAATTTATATGATGATAGAATTTATACTGTTATTATATTAAATACATTCTTTCTTTCTTTTTTTTGTCAAAAACATATTTAAGTACATAAATTTTAAATTATAAAATCTTAAAAAAGAAATTGTAAGTTATTTTCTTTCTTTCTTTTTTTTTTTAAAAAAAACACTATTATGAAAAGTGAACAACAATCAAAAGAAAACGGGTTAAAAAAACGTGAGCGAAAATATACAATTTTATGTGGCTCATTAATAATGTCTTAGCTATACCCACAGACAGATGAGATAAAATTTTTATTAATTCAAAGATACGAGAATACAAATGTCAATTAATTAGGACTAGAGTTTTAAGAGAGTTTATAAAAAGTATTTTCATAAAACCCTATTACAATATAGGTTTAGAAACACAAAATCTCAAAACCGTAAACACATAAACTCAATTACATATTCGTCTAGTTTTTGCATTTGGACTCTGAATTGCTGACCGACAGCAAAATTTCCGACTAAATAATCGTGAGACATTAAAAAGTTCGCCCACTTTCTTTTTACACTCCTATTCTCTTCTTATAATAAGACTACGTACTAACTTATAAATCATCATACTTTCTCCTTGGTTTCGTGATACTTTGAAAGTACTTCCCTAAGAATCCATGGATCATTATAGATGGAGGTGTCATTTCCGTTACCAATCATTTTTTGAGTTCCCATTGACAAAAGTTCTCCCCAAATGATACTCTATACCAAGGGTTAAAACCAACTGTGGCTTCTAAAATAGAGAGGTTTGTTGACCGAAAAGGTGTTGCCGACATGTTAATTTTAGTTGTAATTCAATT
The DNA here is from genome assembly GCA_037832685.1 of Sicyos baderoa. Classification (NCBI taxonomy): domain Eukaryota; kingdom Viridiplantae; phylum Streptophyta; class Magnoliopsida; order Cucurbitales; family Cucurbitaceae; genus Sicyos; species Sicyos baderoa. Next base: position 9,120,378 of record JBBMEF010000014.1, on the reverse strand, counting down.
CAACTCCATATCATCAATTAAATCTAGAAACTCAGATATTTAATTTTCTTCTTATTTGAGAGCAGTAGTATCAATTATGTAGGGTTTGTGGTCTTTCAATTTGAACTAAAAAAAGAAAAAAGAAATAAGAAATAGAGGTGTGAGATAATACTTTCCATTTAAGACTTTGCTTATAAGAGAATTGGCATTTCGAAATCATGAAAATCTAAACCCCTTTCTATTTTGCCTACAAAGCTTCTCCCAACTTGCCCAATAAATTCGTGATTTTGCATTCGTTGAACCCCATAAAAACTTTGCCACTAGATCTATGACAAAAAAAAAAGAAAAAAAAATGGAAGACAGAACACAATACATGGCATAAGAGGGAATTTAAAATATTAAAATAGGAGTAATAATTTTGATTTTTTTTGATTTTTTTTGATTTTTTTTTTAAAGTGAGAATGATTGTCACACTTTGATTACGTAGTGTAATGGTAGGTTGAATACCGACAATCTAAGCCAGATTATTATTATTTGGACACAAAAGGCTGCACATCATATCTTTATTTTCCAAGTCGTTGTACATGATTAATATTTATAATAGCAACCAAACGTAAAGTGATATACATCAGTGATATTAACTTATCCATAATTATTAAAAAAGAAAAAAAAAAAAAAAAAGGAAAAGAAAGAGTAAACAGCAACCTTACAATTATTTAATTTGTTTAAACTCGTACAATTTTCACAAGACAGAATACATGTTTGGTTAGGAATGGATGAAAGAAAATGAAATGAGATGTGATGAAAGAAAATAGAAGAAAAAAAAAAGTGAAAATATAAGTTAATATTCGGTAAGAATGAAACATAAATGATAATAAATTTATGTTGGCTGGGATGAGAAGAGTTACAGTTATATATATATATATATAAATAAATATAGATATTTAATAATTTTTTAATATAATAATTATAATTAATTTTTTTAATGATAAAATATTATTTTAAAATAAATATACTTGTTTGTTTATTTAGCAATAATATATATATATAATCAAAATAGTAATTTAGTTATAAAAATATACTTAATGGATTTACCAGAATAAAGTATATGAATATGTATTTAGATTATCTTAAAAATAATGTTAAAAAATGTATACATTTAGAAAATTTGATGAATAATATTTTATTTTTTAAATTTAATGAATCATAAAGTCAATATCTATTAATATATATTTTTGTATAACAAATTTTATTGTAAAAAAAATCAAATGTATACATATTGTAAATATTATTTAAAGATATTTTATATTTTAAAAAAAATATAATTATTACATTTTAAAATAAAAAGATAAATATAAACGATGTATAATAATTAAATATAATTTTGTAAGTTATAATTACAAAATTTAGTCTTAAATCCCAATTCTCAATACAATATCATTTAAATTAAATTTGTAAAATATTAAATAAATTTTTTCCCTAAAATAAAAATTCATAAATAATTATAAATATTGGTTAAATAACATGATATATCATAGAAATAAATGATAAATACTATATCTCAAATAAAATAGATAATATATAAAATAGTTATATAAATTAAATGGATGAGCAGGTCAATAATATTAATTGTAATTCTTAATTTAAGAGATTGCTCAAATTTAAGTAGAAAAAAAATAAAGTAAATTAAAATGTTAACAAAAATTAAAAAAATGAAAATTATTAAATAATTAAAAACTACAATAAAAATGTAATAATTAAAAAATTAAAAATAAACTTGTTAAATTAAATTAAAGATTTCAAAAAGAAAAATAAATAAATAAATAATTTCCCTTTCCATCTCATCTCATCCATTTTTCCATTTCTTTCTCTCCCCCAAACGTGAGAAGGGATAACTTTTCATCCATTCTCTATCAAACGAGCCCTTAAAATTCAAAATTTCAAAATCTAAACCGCATGACAAAATTCTTACGATTTTCCTAAGAATAAGACAACAAAATCAAACAAGATTACAAATAAAGTTATCCTAGTTTATAAGTATAATTTAAACCAAAATCCCAATTTATCAATATAGATGAACAAAGGAATTTTTTTTTTGTCAGGCTCTAGTGATATCCAAACTTGAGTAACGAAGAGATTATTGATTCAAATCATTCACTCCTAATTAATTAAATTAAAAAAAAAAAAAAAAGGAATTTAGGGGCTACGTTCACACACTGGTAGCCATCACAATCAACATTTAAATAAGCTTTCAGGCCTTTGTATGATGATCAGATGATATACCCAAAAAGCTTTCTTTTTCAAAAATGGGTAATGAGTCCAAATTGGTGTGAAATGAGAGGAGGAGGAGGAGACGATTTGAATAGTGAAAATGTCATATATGGTGATGGTTTTAGTGGTGGCCTCCCACTGAAAAGCAATTCTGGCCATTTTATATATATATATAAAGTTTAGGGGATCGAAATAAGTGCGGGTTGAAATGCTTCAATCAAACTTTCTCGAGATGTGGAAATAGATTAACATTATCATAAAATTTCATCATTATTCAAATGAAATTATTTGTTAACCCTATGCTTTTACTGATCTTTGATCCTCATTCCTCCACTATCTTATGATGTCTTGGTTGTGATTTTTTCTGGCCTGTTTGGTTATATTCAAAGTTTAAACCACAATCTTGTTTGGTATAGTCACCAACACCACTTTTTCTTTTTTGAAGGAAACACTACTTCTTTATATGTCTTATCTCATCTACATCTATTTTTTTCCACTAGTAATTTGGGCATGATTTGTATAAATTAAGTTTGTGTTTGGAATACAATAAGTTTGAATGGAAGATAAAAGTTAAGGATATAAATTGATTTTGGCAATAAAAAAAAAAGGTTAGCTTTGAAGGGGCAAATGGAAAGAAGACAGCTTTATTAGCTAATGGCAAAAAGTAGTGTCCCACCCACCACAATTGATTACACATTTGGCCAAATAATTCAGTGGCCACCAATCACTCTGCTCAAAGTAAAGGACTCTCAGAAATTTAACTAAACACAAAATAGTTCACACCCACTTTATAATTTTACCTATTTTTTCTCCTCCCCCATTTATGCTATTTACTTCTTACATAAATCATTCAATTATTTTTTTAATAGCCAACTCACACTAGTTCAATCAATCAATGTATTAATAGTCTCATTTAATATATGGTAATATGTCCAAAGCCACCTTTTTAATTCAATAATTGTAGGATCTAAGAATTGAACAATCAACCTTATTACTAACCTGCATTCAATTGACCTATATCCAAAACCATTTCATTTTGTTTGAATCATTGTATTATTTCAATTTTTAAACACACGGATTCATTTCTTTCATTAATACCTAAGATTTAAATCAATATACATACACTTTAACAATTATCATAAAGACAATTGACCAACCAAAAAAAAGGTTAATTCTAACTTTCGTTATTATATTTTATTTTCTAAAGATTATATTTCAAATTGTATTTTAAGAAAACGGGTACGAAAACAGTTCAAAATTATGTCTGATTTCAAATTTAAAAATCAAATAAGATGTATGTATTAGAGAATATGGATCAAAATCAAATTAATAATGAGATAAATAACTTATATCTCTTATAAATGCTCCCACTTTTTTAATATGTGACAATTAAGATCTTAAGAGCATGTTCAAAATGATACACAAGTTAACAACAAAAACCAAAATATCAAATTGGTGCAATGATTTTATTATTTGGTTGTAAACCAGATTAAGATCAACGTCACAGATTCGATTTCAAGAATTGATATTTGTCTCCCAACCTATATATTCAAATTTAGAAGAAAAAAAAAACCAACCAAAACCAAAAGAAGCCGAAATGAAAGACTTGAGAGGCAAAAATAGAATAGACAATGGTTTATGGGAAATGGGAATTTTGTTTTCAATATTATTTTTGAAAATTGTGAAATAAATGTTTTTTGTTTAGAAATTATTGTTGGTGGAAGCATATTATGAGAAAGAAAGCAAGGAAGAAAATATATACCCGGAAGTTCAGAAAACCTTAGAATTATTGATGTGTTTTGTTTACACACGGAGGTGGACATGATTGGAATGGACCCACTAACTAATAATTCTTGGAGATCAGCTACAAACTATTTAACTCAAGCCTCCCCTCCTCCAAAACACACACAACACAACACAATACATAACAAAAATGAAGATGAAGCTGCAAACTTGCAGATCTTCATCACTATGGTTTCTTGTTTTCTTGATTTCATTCTCACTTGCAGAGAATCATGAGTCCAAGAAGATGACTTATGTAATTCACATGGACAGAACCAACATGCCAGAAGCCTTTGATCATCATTCCCACTGGTATGATTCATCTTTGAAGTCTGTTTCTGATTCAGCCCAAATGCTCTATTCCTACAACACAGTGGCTCATGGCTTCTCCACTAGATTGACTGTAGAGGAGGCTAAGCTGATTGAAAAGCAGGCAGGGATTCTTGCTGTCATTCCTGAAGTGAAGTATGAGCTTCACACCACTCGGACGCCTCAGTTTCTTGGACTTGGGAAGAGCGTTTCGTTCTTCCCGGCCTCCGAGAAGGTCGGGGAGGTCATCGTTGGAGTTCTCGACACCGGTGTATGGCCCGAATCCGAGAGCTTGAAGGATGACGGCCTTGGACCAGTGCCACCAAGCTGGAAAGGGGAGTGTGAAGCGGGTAAGAACTTCAGCTCATCTCTTTGCAACAGGAAACTGATTGGAGCCAGATACTTTTCCAAGGGCTATGAGGCAGCGTTCGGCGCAATTGACGAATCCCAGGAGTCGAAATCACCGAGGGACGACGACGGTCACGGGACCCACACGTCGACTACGGCTGCTGGATCGGCAGTGACTGGAGCCAGCCTCTTCGGGTTTGCAGCAGGGACGGCGAGAGGAATGGCGGCGGAAGCTCGGGTTGCAACGTATAAGGTGTGTTGGCTTGGAGGGTGTTTCGGGTCGGACATTCTAGCAGCCATCGACAAGGCTGTTGAAGATGGTGTGAATTTCCTATCCTTATCGCTTGGTGGATCCTCCCCTGATTACTACAGAGACAATGTTGCCATTGGAGCCTTCTCTGCTGTGGCTCAGGGGGTTTTTGTGTCATGTTCGGCTGGAAATGGCGGCCCATCATCCGGAAGCTTGTCCAACGTCGCGCCATGGATAACCACCGTCGGCGCGGGAACTCTCGACAGAGATTTCCCGGCAATTGTTACTCTTGGCAATGGAAATAAATTCACAGGGGAATCGCTCTACTATGGAAAGCCGTTACCCAACTCATTAATACCGATTGTTTATGCAGCCAGCGCGAGTAATTCATCCAGTGGAAGCTTGTGCTTGACCAGTACTCTAAATCCGGCGAAAGTCACCGGGAAAATAGTCGTCTGTGACAGAGGAGGGAACTCTCGGGTCCAGAAAGGGGCGGTGGTGAAAGAGGCCGGCGGCGTAGGAATGATCCTGGCCAACACCGAAACATTCGGTGAGGAGGAATTAGCCGATGCCCATCTCTTGCCGGCGGCGGCGGTTGGGCAGAAAGCCGGCGACGCAATAAAGAGCTACATCACCTCAGAGGCGAGTCCAACCGCAACAATCAGCAGCAGCACCACCCGATTGGGAGTTCAGCCGTCGCCATTAGTGGCGGCATTCAGTTCTCGAGGCCCCAATCTCCTCACTCCACACATTCTCAAACCCGATCTGATCGCCCCGGGAGTTAACATTCTAGCCGGATGGACCGGCGGGGCCGGCCCGACTGGTTCGGACACGGACAAGCGGCGCGTGGCCTTCAACATCATCTCCGGCACATCAATGTCGTGCCCTCACATCAGCGGATTAGCCGCCCTGGTGAAAGCCGCTCATCCAGATTGGAGCCCAGCCGCAATTAGATCTGCGCTAATGACAACAGCATACTCCACATACAAAAATGGGGATTCGATTGAAGACATCTCCAATGGATTATCATCCACCCCGTTCGATATCGGAGCCGGCCACGTGAATCCAGCAGCCGCCCTCGATCCCGGCCTCGTTTACGACACCACCACGGACGACTACTTCGCCTTCCTCTGCGCCCTCAACTACAGCTCAGTTGAAATCAAAATAATAGCCAAGAAGGAGTACGCCTGCAGTGCTAACAAGAATTACAGATTGGAGGATTTGAACTACCCGTCGTTTGCAGTTCCATTGGAGACCCCTTCCATCCGAGGAGGCGGAGACGCCACACCGAGCACCACTGTAAAATACACAAGGACTCTAACCAACAAGGGCGCTCCATCGACGTACAAGGCCACGGTTACGTCGAAAAGTTCGTCGGTGAAGATCGTGGTGGAGCCGGAATCTCTGAGCTTTGGAGGGGCAAATGAGCAGAAGAGTTACACAGTGAGTTTCGTTGCTTCTTCAATGCCGTCGGGGTCTCAGAGCTTTGCTCGTCTCGAATGGTCAGATGGGAAACACATTGTGGGCAGCCCCATTGCTTTCACATGGACTTAATTGTTTTAATTTCCATGGAAGTTAAAACAGTTAAAACCAGTCTCCTCATTTTACATCTTATAAGCCTGTGTATTGCTTGCTTGTGGGGCTTATTCAACTCTCTACCTTATTTTATTTTTAACCCCACATTAATATTATCATATTCATGGGAATGTAAAAAAGAAAAAATAGGAAGAAACAAACAAAAGGGTGGAAAATAATTGTACAGATTTCCTTCCATTGGATTGCCTTTCTTTTCAAGATTTTAACATTTATCAAGAATTCCCATTTGAAAAATCCACTTGAATTTGAATGCAACCCTTATTATATGACATTCAATTTGGTTATCATAATTTAGGGACAATATAGAAATTACAACATATTTGGCCCAGCTTCTTTTTATTACATCTACAACAATTTCAAAGTCTAAAAGGAACACTTTAGTTTGACTTGTATCTCCACATATCCCTTCCTTAAAAATGATACAGAAACATACTCCTCACTAGGATCAAATATTACTTAGAAGACCAACTAAGAACATAAAAGACACAATAAAAAAATTTCTAAAAGAATCAACGCCGCCTTGAAAATGAAAGAATACAACTCAGATTCATACTTTTTAGTTTTTAGGACACAAAAACTATGTATCAAACATTAATTCTCTTAGCTATGTAAAGTCAATGTTGAGTCAATAATATTAAAAGACACATCTTATCTCATCTTATCTTATCTCATCTTATCTTATCTCATCTTATCTTATCTCATCTTATCTTATCTTACTACCTTAAAGTGTGGTTTAGGAGAAAAATCATTTTTAGACGATTTTGCCCATAAGCCACCTTATATATTTACATATATGCCACCCACCTGCATTCACTTCTTCCAAACTTCCACTACTATTCCATAATAAATCTCACATTGATTCTTTTTCTAAACTCACATTACATAGTCACATTTATTCACTTTTTCTAAACTCCCATTACTTAGTCTCATATTTACTCAATTTTATTTAAACTCCCACTACTTCTCTATTTAAAGACCTATATAAATGAGTGGTTTTAATTTTCTTTTTCTTTGTAATATTCAATTATTTATTTTATATTTTTATTTGAAATTAATTTAAATAAAAGAAAAATATTTAAATTATCCTAATTAAACACCCACCCACATCCCCACGTAAGTTACCATTTGTAAAGACCCGACCCGGAACAGGGGTCTAAACCTAGGTCTTTACTAAGAAATACACTTAAAAAAATCGAACGCAAGACAACTCCAACAATAACAATCTTTAACACCTTTATTCTCATTTAAAATTAGAATGCAAAACAGAGTTTAAGTAAAAAGTAACATTTGTCGGGGCATCCCTTGAAAATAGTAAAAAAATGATTAAGCAATAAAACTAGATCTTCCTAAGTTGAGCAATAGTGTTTGCGGAAATAGAAGCTTATTATGATATGAAAA
>JBBMEF010000014.1:9100062-9112345 GCA_037832685.1 Sicyos baderoa | reverse complement strand
TCATTTTTGTAAGTGTTAGAAGTCAATTTTGTAAGTGATAGAAGACAATAATTTTGGGAGTGATAGAAGTCAATTTTATAAGTGATAAAAGTCAATTTTGTAAGTGATAGAAGTCAATAAGTTTTTTAAGTGATATAAGTTAATGTTTTTTTAAGTGATAGAATCACCTAGTGGGTCGTAAAACAAGGACAGTAGTCAGACGTGTGCATTTCCTAATGATTGGTTCAATCATTTTTGTTAAAGATGGAAGTCAATCTATATTTTTTTTTTAAGTGATATAAATCAATTTCCTTTAATAATAGGAGTCAATTTATTTGGCATAGAAGTTAATCATTATTTGGTGATATGAGTCAATTTATTTGCTAATCTCACAAATGGATGATTGAGACCATACCCAATTACAAATCCAAAGGCACTTATTAACCATTTCAAAATTTCAATCAATACCAAATTTTACTTTTCAATTCCACATAAATAAAAAACTACCCACCGACTACTTCATCTCTTAAAAACTTCATCTCTTAAAAACTCCATCTTCACTCCTCCCTTCTTCTTCAATTCACTCTTTTTTTCCCTCTTCAATTTTGTTTTTTGTTTAGAATTATATTTGATAATTGAAATTTGATATTTCTCATCGGAGGAATATCTCTCTTCGAATGAACTTGTGCCTTTTATTGGTGTCTCCTATTAGTGCGAACGATTTACTTGAATACTTGTCATTGATTGTCTTCTATTAGTGTCAACAATCATCTTCTTTTAGTTTGATTGATTGACTTCAATATTTATCATCGATTGTAATCACTACCTTCAATCTGTGTCTTCCTTCTATCAGTGTCATTGTTTGTTTTCACAGTTGCTTCATTTTCTATATTTTTTAATCAAATTTGTTAGGTGAAAGAAATCAATTATTTTTTTTAACTGATAGAAATCAATCATTTTTGTAAGTAATAGAAATCAACAAAATTTTTAAGTGATAGAGAAGTCATTCATTTTTGTAGGTGATAGAAGTCAATTTCTTTAGTGATAGAAGTTATCTTCTTTGATAGAAGTCAGTTTCTTTAGTGATAGAAGTTAGTCATAAATTGCAATCACAAATTGCGACTACAAATTAGTGATAGAAATCAATTAGTCGAGCGATAGAAATCAATTAGTCAAGTGATAAAAATCAATTAGCCAAGTGATAGAAATCAATTAGCAAATTAGTGTAGTGATAGAAATCAATTAGTCCAAAAATCAACAAGTGATAGAAATCTTTTCAAAAAAAAAAAAAAATGATAGAAATCAATTAGTCAAGTGATAGAAATCTATTAAGTATAGTGATAGAAATCTATTAAGTCAAAAAAAAAAATTATAGAAATCAATTAGCAAGTGATAGAAATCTATTAAGTCCAGCAATAGAAATCTATCAAGTCTAGTGATAAAAATAGATAAGTGCACTGATAGAAATCAATTAGTCCATAAATCAACAAGTGATAGAAATCTTTTCAAAAGAAAAAAAAACAAGTGATAGAAAATCAATAGTCAAGTGATAGAAATCAATTAGGCAAGTGATAAAAATCTATTAAGTCCAGCGATAGAAATCTATAAAGTCTAGCGATAGAAATCTATTAAGTCCAGTGATAGAAATAGATAAGTGCAGTGTGATAGAAATAAGCCTAGTTTTCCATTATGAGCTTTTAAGTAATTTCACATAATGCGTTTTCAATTTCTGCTACACAATACTTATTTTTAAAAATTTGCTATACATGAAATTATTTTACCCTATTTTATTATACATGCAAATCCCCATATTTTAAATTAATTTAAATTAATGAAAATAGCACATTTACACATTTGACCATTCATTTGGTATTTTCATTTTAGGGGGAAAAGTTGAAAACCGTCCACATTTCATAGGTATTGCCAAAATTTTGGGGCGATTTTCTTGGACAAAATCGAATCGTAGGAAGATGATTAAGGGAATTTTTTTTGTCTTCGTCTTCTTAAATCTTGTATGCAAGATTTTTAAATTTTATGTACCATTCTTAATATCTTCACTCCATTAAAACACTTTCATTTTTTAAATGTCAACCATTTTAATTGTAAATTTATCTTTCTTCTTTATTATTTTCTTTTTACGTTTCATGCCTTCTCCTCCTTCTCCAATCCGATATTTTTTGTTCTTTTCTGGATTTCGTTCTCTCTTTTCTCTTCTCGGTCACCACGAAAATTCGTCGGTCAATCCATTTCGACAAGACTGTATATTCCGTCTATTCCAGTCTTTTTCTACACAAATCTCTAGTTCTCCTATGTTTTTTTTCATTTCGGTGTTCCTTTCTGTTGTATCGTCGTTTGAAGGTTACTGTCTATTCCTCATTAATCGTCCATCGAGATGTTTCAGATTGTTCAATATGGTTTGATCAATTTCATGTTCTGTCTTTGATATACACTTTTTTTTCATTTATATTCCAATGTGTTGCATGTCATATGTAGAACATTTCTTTCTACTTAGTCATGTTTACATATTATGGTATGTTCATTTTCCTTCACAGATTCACAATACTGACTAATTTTAGATATACACTATCATCGAGTATTTTAGAACCACCGTACTGTTTTCTATCTAAGTATGTTAGTTATCATGTTCATACTATGTAAATCAGCTCATCAATCATTCCAATTCTAAAATACACAATTATACCTCATTGTATATTTGCCACAATACGTTTATACCACACGATATATGATTCACAATACAAACTACATAGGTTTTAAAGTACAACATTATACCACTTGTATAAGGTTTAGTAAACACGTATATACCACAATTTAAACCACACTCTATATTCTTTGCAACACTCGATATTTCCCTACAGTAATAACATCAGCCTATATGAACTTGTCCTCATCACTAGTCTCTGCTACATCTTCCTCTACATTCTTTTCAGTACACGTAGCCTCAAAAGTCTACATTTAATAAAGTATAACAATAAACATACTAGCAAACATAATGATAATGTTGATATTACACTGTATATACCTCAAAGTCGAAGCCAAATAGTACAGTGGTTGCAAGATTAGATAGTGCTGTCATTCTTTGAAGGAAACATAACATAATATAATATAGAAACATGACTAAGTAGATTGAAAAGTGATTTTTTACATAAGACATGCAACATAGTGGAATATAAAGTTATAAAATGTACATAAATGACAGAACATGAAATCAATCATACCATATTGAACAATCTGAGACATCTCGGGAGACGATACACCGGTAACGAAGAATAACCTTCTGAAAATGATAAAACAATAAGGGACAGCGAAATGAAATGGACATAAATAAGCTGAAATAGACAAAATATATCGTTCTGCTGAAATTGATGGATCGACGAATTCCGGAGGCGACTGAGAAGAGAGAAGAGAGCAAGAAATTCAGACAAGAAACATAAATGGCGGATTGGAAGATGGAGGAGGAGACATGAAACGTAAAATGGAACAAAATAATGAAGAGAGATAAATTTGCAAATAATAAATAGGGTTGACATTTCGAAAAGGAATATCTATCAATGGAGGGAATGAATTAATAATCATATTACAAAATCGAAAATCAAGCATTAAATGCATGTAGGGGCAAAAAGGTATTAAAAAAAATAAATTAAAAACTAAATGAAAAATTAAGTTTGCAAAAAAAGTTAAGTGCCTAAATTTGCAATTATTTTTCAAAACAAGTCTAGATACTACCATTACATTGACCCTTCATATCTTCCTCAAACTCTATCACCATGTTTCCAACTTTCCTTATTTAACCCTAATTGCAACTCAACGACGACAAGGATTGCCCCAAGCCTTGAATTTAATTAGTTAGGTTTCTTAATTAATTTAAAATGTTTATAAAAGCCTTTGTATATCAAAAAGACAACATTCGAAACTTAACTTGAATAAAAAGGATTTAGGAATTTTGAAAGAGAAATATCCTTTTCGAGCGTATTCGTAATGGTGGTTCTTCACATTACTCTCCTTTTGAAAAGTTTTTGTCTTCGAAAGCTTGTGGGTACACACTAATGTGATAGAGCTATTGTTCTTGTTCATAAGTATTAATTCTTCTTTCATTTTTTTTTGTAATTTTTTCCTCCATGAAATGTGTTAAAAATTAATAATATTGTTAACATTTAAACTTTCGTATTAACAATTTGACGAAATAAACGAACAAAATAAAAAATCCATAACCATGTTTCTCCGAAGGCTAATAAAAGAACAATTAAATTGTTGGGATAAATTTGAAAATCTAAAGTAGTGGATTCGTCATCTTCATTTAGAAAATTTAGAAAATGTTCACTGTTTTTTATTAAAATTATTAAAAATCAACTTAGATTAGTATTAGCTTCACAGTTATCTTAAGAACTAATTTTAAGTTTTTAAAAAACAATGAAACTAAAATTAAATATTAAAACTGGATGCTAAAAATGGAACCAAATAGTAAAACCACTAACTTCGCATAACAAACGTCCCTAGGTTAATAACGCTTTTGTATATAATTTTGGTTTCTAAACTTTAAAGTTTGTTCTACTTTATCAAAAAAAATTAAATCTTTAATTTTAGTTTCTAAATTTTAAAATTGGTTTAATTAATTTCTAGATTTTCAAACGTTCAATTTTAGTACAAAATTTAGATCTTTATAATTTTTTCAATTAAATTTTCCTAAATTTTTATATATATATTTAAAAAAATATTCACCTTTTTATCTTTAATTTTATTAAAATTATTAACAATATTGAATCAAGATTAACTTCAAATTTATCATAAAAAATAATTTTAAGCCTATAATTAAATATTTAAAAATTAGATGTTAAAACACAACCAATTTAAAATTATAAACTAAAGCTAAACATTTAATGGTTTATTAATAAAAATAAAACATACTAATGTCTTAACTAATAATTAAAATTGATGGTTCACAAATGTGGCCTGGGGAGCACTTAAAAAAAAAAAATTAAGCCACACAATTGTTAAAATATTATTGTGCAAATTAGGAAAATGACTCAACTATTTAGGCCATTGTCTAAAATTAAAATTATTTAAAAACCTGTCTAATTTTAATTTCTATAAATAAGAATTAACTTATTTGTAAAAACAAAAGTCTAAAATGTTCATTTAATTAACATGAGAGAAAAACTCTATATATTAACACACGCCTAAATTTAAATAATAAACCAAAATTTTAAATTCAAATTTGAAAAATGCAATTAAGAATTATATTATGGTTATTTTTAAAAAATAATAGAATTAAAATTGGAGCGTATAGTACGTGTGAGTATGACTGTCGCACCGTTCGAAAACCTAACGAGCATCCTTGTTCGCGAACATTGCGCCTGCCCTTAAAATGGTAGTCTCTCCGGTTGAGTCTGGAATGTACATCTCAGTACGTGTTTGGACGATGTTTGCTAAGAGACAGCAGCCGCTATACATGTCCCCTGCGAACCCGCTGTACTTCCACTAGACGTCTCTGTCATCCTTCAGTATCTTCAACATTTGTTTGTGCGCGCCTTCTTTATATAGTGGTATGCACACGATTTTTGAGTTCTCATTCAAAGAAAACTTTTCCTCAGTAGACGATATTAGAATGGATAGGGGCATGTATTAGACATGACTCCTTAATATTTTCCACTTTAGACATTCTCTTTAATATTTTGACGAAACTAGACAAATAATAAGTTTTCCTAATATTATTTTCCAACTGATAATTGCCTTGTGGGGCATTCGACTTTTCGATCGAACCCACGACGTGTGGAGGCTAAACGTAAGCCAAGCTATCACGTTGCCAACTAGCTACAATTTGTTTTGGTAAGTAATGAATGAGAATTTATAAATTTGATGCTTTCATTTCAAAAATTAAGAATTTAATTTTTAGAACTTAATCAAAGTTTGAAGATAAGTTAAAATATTAATCTTGATGGTTTGGTAAAATTTTAAAAACAATCGTTTTCCTTTACGATTATTGACAAATTAAATATGTGAAAATATTAATTCTTCGCTTTGCTTTATAGAATAAAAAAATCTTTAATTTCATTTAAATCATTTAAATATAAAAATGCTTTAATTTTACATCCAAACGTGGGGTTCTTAATTTTTTTTCTTTTTTTTTTTGTTAGAGAGATTTGTGACTGTTTGAATCAGTTTGGACACATTATTATCACAAAATATATCACAATCACATAACATTTGGATGTTAAAGAAAATTTATGGAAAATAATTTCTAGATAGATGAACACTATCATCTCTAAAATTCTCAAGACTCTCTTAACCACTATATGATGGTTACATTTTTTAAACTTTTTAGGAGTATTTTTGACATAATCATGTCTGTACATATTTTTTTAGTCCAACTATATTTAAAGTCGAAGAATTTGAAATTATAACCTATTGATTATCGGATTTTATCGAAAAAGTTAGGGGAGCATTGGTTTCATTGTTCAAGTTTGATCCCGAGAATCGATATTTTGTTCTCATTTATTTGAAAAGAGTAGTGTCATATTTGAAGGGTTTATGGTTTTTTTCCCCAATTAAAATGCATCAATTGACTTTAATATTCTTTCTAATATATAAACGATATTATTATATCCATGTATTAGTTCAGTTTTTTTAGGTTAAAACGATCCAATCAATTTGACAAAAAGATGAACCAAACCAATATTCAATAAAAGCTAAAACCGTTGGTTCAATTTTTTTCAATTTTTAGGCCAAGCTGAAAATCAATCCGATCCAATTTATTTGACAAAAAAATACAACAAAATCATTTGCTTGTTTTTCTTTGATACAATCCCTCTACAAAATCATTTGCTTGTTATTTTACTTTCAACCCCTCTTTGAATTTTTTTTCCTAATTTTTTTTCAAAATTTATAATTGAACTAAACAAAATTAATTAATCATTTATCAATAAAAAAATTAAACTAATATATACAAATAAAAATGAAAGTAATTATCATTATTAGTTCAATTCAATTTTTATTAATTTTTACAAATAGACTAATCTAATAACTTTCAATTTTCTTTAAATAAAAACCAATATATGTGAAAAATATGAACAAATTCACTAGATCAGTTTGGTCCATTATCGATTTTCAATTTTTATTATCAACCCAAGTTGTAATTGTGTCGCACAAGGATGTTAATACTCTTGCTAATAAAATGTTCGTTTCAATAGGTTGTGGCTGATCACTTATTAATATTAATGGAAAATTGTGTTGGATGAGCTCTTCTCATAAATAAAGTATAAATGTAAATAAATTCTAAAATATTTGTATCTATAATCATTAATAGATTTTAATTATTTATTATAAATGCTCATTAATATCACAATATACTGGATAATAAATACTCAAATATTATGAGAAAATGATAACATTTGACAAATGGTTGAGTATACAATAGTCATGTACATATTAAGTTTGTTTTCTTCAACTTCATTCTGTGTTCTAAGAAGCAAGCTGGACTTGGAGGGTTTTGTTGGGACTGCTCACATTGACTTGAAGGGTTTTGTTGGAAGCATAGACTTTGCTGAAAGGGTGTTTAAGAGCATGAAAGAGCCATGTTTAGCTTCATGGAATGTTATGCTTTGTTTGGGTTTGTGTACTTTGACAATCATGCTCTCCTCTGTTAGACTAAAATGAAGGAAAGGGGATAGAACCCTAATAAAATCACTTTCTCAGGAATCCTAGCGCTTGTACTTGTTGAAGAAGGTAGAAAATACTTCAAACTCATGAAGGAAGAATTTGGTATGGAGCTCGAATCCTAACATTGTGCATCCATGGTTGGTCTGCTTGGTTGGGCAGGCTTGTTCTAAGAGGTGATTATAGATTACGATTCCCTTAAATGAGGAAGAAACTTTTTTGGATACGACAATCGTACCCTTCATTATAATACTCAAATTTGACTTAAGAGGTAGATTAAAACACTTATCAAATTTTAAGGGATGTAATTGATCATATCAACTTTTCATTTATTTTTTGATACCCTTGACTGTCTGAACCCTATACCTCAGTTTCCTAAGGCCATATAATTTACGGCAAGTTGCCAATAACACCAATAAGATTTCATAACTTCTATTCATCTGCTTGAATTTGAATGTTTTATCATCCTTCAGCCATCATGTCATTACCAAGATAGTTTCAAATTAAGATAAATTGCATTTCACATCAGACCAGCTTAAGAAGCAAATCAAATCAAATCTAATCAAAATTTTATATTCAGCCAAAAGGAGCAAGGATTATAGATAGAACATGATTGCTTAAAATTTTCCAGGGTACAACAAATGGGAAGTAAAGGATCAGAAGATGAGTTTCATTCAGAGTCTTGTACAGACTGAGAAACAGGAAGGTAATACGTATCGAGTTGCCAATACTTGTGCTGTACTCCTTTCCAGACTTCTTCGCCCAGACAATCCTTGACGGGCAAGGGAATGAACTGGGTGGAGTAGCCCAAATTTTCTAGTTCAAGAGAAACTATGTTACAATAAACAACATGGAAAAATGCATTACCTCCACAAAGACCATTGAAAAATGAGTAGATCCCCCCAGGCTTTAACAATTTCGGAAGTTGCTGGTGGAACTCTCTCAAGTCTTCATAGTATTCTCCATATGTATCAAAGAAAATACCTAAATAACAAGAACCAAACACATCAAATTATAAGCACCCATGCAAAATGAGATATCCCACGTACAATGGCAAAAAAACTACAAAACTTCGAAATTTTTAGAACTATAAGCAATAAAAGGAAGTTATTCACTATGAAGATAGATAAACTCATCCAAATATATTAAGTTCAAAAAAATTCATGAAATTAAGTTCAAACTTGTTTCCACTAATTTAGATACCAAAGAGAAACATGGATGCAAGATTGCAGTTAATGACTCACCATCATAAGTTTCAAGTTGAGGCAGGACGTCTTGCCAACGACCAAATATAATTTTGACATTGTTCTTATCAGCCCAACCATTTTCGATCATGCGTTTATAAACCTCTGGGTGAGCCTCAATAATTGTATGGGAAGTGGGGGAATATTGTTGAATGGCCGTGTCTACTATACCCATTCCGAATCCGACGTTCAGTATATGACCACCACCCATGCAAACAGCTTTAGCATGAGCTTCCATCAATGGTTTTTCCCAAGCCATCATGACAGCTTTGCTCTCAACATCCATCACCTTATCTTCACTAAAAGTAACTCTATCATCCAAGTAATCCCCATTGGATACACCATTCTGGCTTTCTTTCCTAGCAATGGTCCCAAGAATCAACTCCGCTTGAATCCCTTTCACATTGAAGTAAAGTTATAAGAAACAGAATTTCAAAGAAAGGAACTAGATTGCCCAAGATCCAAAACAAGATATATAGCTCTTATCAGAATTAGTTTGAGAAAAACATTGATTTACACGTTTGGATTAAATCTCATTTTGCTCTCTGAAACTTCTTGAAAATAATCCTTATTTTCCTAATAATCTCCCAAGTCCCACCCACCAACCTATGTGGCTTCAAACACACCCAAATAAGCATGTTATGTCCATTTCTTCAAGAGAAAACATGATTGTACTTACTAATAAGCTACGTTTGCGGTTCACCCAAGAATTAATCATTAATTGAATGAAAATTGTTCATTCTACCGCCTAGTTAAACAGAGCATAATCCAACCAGCAAAAGAAAAAAAAAAAAAAAAAAATTACTCTAGTTCAGGTGTCCATAAAGGGTGGTGTGACATTAATTTGTAGCAACTCCCGTGTCTCCATTTCTTTGATGTCTCCCGGTGCCTGGTCGTGGCCATTCCGGTTCCGATATTCCAGTTTCCAAAAACAAAAAAACTTCAATTTAGGTTGTAAGGAAAGAATCCACGTACCCGCATTAAGAAGAATCTGAAAGACATCCTGGTGATCGGCCTGGAGAGCGAAATCCCCAGCAGAGAGATTGGAAGGAGAGAGCGCATTCCACGGCGCACCAGTTTCCAGAAGGGTTTTAACAGCGAGGGCATGGCCTTGCTTGGCAGCGTGCATAAGAGGGGTAAGCCCATCGGTGTCAAAAACAGAAACGTCGGCTCCAGAGTCGATCAGAGCTCTGAGTTTGTCGCCGTCGCCACTCCGCGCCGCCGCGCACAGTTGCTCGCACACGTCCATGTCCGCACAGTAAACGCCGCAGCTGTAATTTCGCAGTGTACTCAACCGTTTGCAAACCGAGCGATTTCTAGAAACCCGTTATAGGGAGCCCTAGTTTGTAATGTTTGGGCTTCACGCCCCTATATTAAACGAGCTTCTAACACTATTAATTCATTTCGATTCGGTTTTTGTCGGTTTTAAGTAAAATTAACAATCGAATTCATATCAACCGAATTTTAGTGAGTTTCAACTGATATTCATTGAAGAAATAAATCGTTAGATTGATTCGATTTTCAATTTTGATTATTCTTTTATTAGTTTTGTATATGATTTTCAATTTAACTAAGTTTTTTTTATGTATTTTTCTAAGGAGTGTTATTATATTAACCAAAAACAATATTTTCGTAATATTTGTAATGCTTTTGCTTCATATTTTACATCTAAATTTATTTTTCTATCAAATCTCAATATCAACATATTTTATTTTCCGTTAGAATTTATATATTCGGTTCGGTTCAATTTTTAAGTTGGTTTTTTCATAAAATATCGAACCGAATTAATATATTTCGGTTTTCTAAAAATTATTAGTCAAGGTACGTGCAAGTTGGCCTTTATATGTCCTTCACTCAAGAGATATTAGACGATGGGCTAATTTGAGAAGCAGTTGGTCTATCCCCGTCTGATACTCGTGTGGACTATATTGGGCGGCTTCCAAACTCTAACAAAAAGTTCATGCTTAGCTCTTTCAAAAGATTGTTGGATGATTCGATATCTTCGGTAGCAATCTTATCTTCTAATTTTTGGGCCTCATTCATCCTTAAGAAAGTTTTTTTATGGCGTCTCTTCAATAATAGTGTTAACACTTATGATACATTGCAACACCGTCTTAAACTTCATTGCTTCAACCGCATGGTGTGCGAGTTTCAGTGCTAATATAATGTCTAGTAATTAGTTTCAAGCAACTTATTTATAAGTAACACTCGAAATCGGTTACGCGCAAGTATACGCGTTCGAAATTTGCAGCAAGTAATGAGTATTTATATTTTATCGATCCCACAGGGATTGACGTCTACACTTACGATTAGTAAAAGAAGAGTCACGCATAAAATAAAAGCATAAGTTTGATAAGTGTTGTTTTGGTTTTGATTTAATAAAACAGAAAGTAAATGCAATAAAGTAAACGTGAATGCAATGAGAATCAACTAAATATCAAATCCTTGATATGCTAAGTGCGAGGGATAGGCAACGCAAGTAATAGTGAGGTTATTTTTAACACTCTAAACAGTGAACAACTGTTCACACAATCTATCATAGCTTACTAGGTCTACATGCAATTCTTTCTTCCGAGATCATCGCAAGGCTTATGCGTGGGTAGCTAATCGACGCACAAATATAATAATAAAGTGCAGCAGTGTAAATCTTATTAACATTCACCCCTAACATTCTCCTATTCATGCAAAGTAATTAAAACTCCTATAACACAAATATAGAATTAGAACATAAGAATAAGTTAAATCAGCAGATTTTATTCATCAACTAAATGTTCGAAAGCTATAATCTACTCCTAAGAAAAACAGTAAAGTGGAGTTGATGCGGATGTGAAGTGTGCAGTCCCCTTGTCACCAGCTTCCGCAAACACCACCAATGCTTCCTTCTGAGATTCCGCCTCAATCCTTAGATTAGTTGACCATCCGATCAGCTCACCCGACTTCAACCTTCTTCTATATATTTATAGTGTTGATGTAAGAACCCGACCGGTTTAACAGAACTAAACCTAGTCTTTACTACTTGCATGCATTTAAAACGGAATTTAAAAGACATTTATATCATGGGATTCCATAAGTCAGAAACGTTAAATCCAAATAACTTAAAACATTTAAACATCTGGCCATATATAATTAAAATAGAAACAGTCTATCATTTCATTAACAAATACTAGGAATCCAAAATTCAGTTAACTAAAATGTCTAAGGGCTCCTTGCCCAACTACATGCCTTGAAAACAATTTAATAAGACTCAGAGTTCAAAAGAGAAGCATAAAGAAGCGAGGTTTTCCCCCACAACATCATCAGCTGCATCCAATCATCATCAAGCTTGCCCAGCATTACCTATGGAAGAACCACAGAAATAAGGGTGAGTAAAACTGGTTTACTCAGTAAGA
>JBBMEF010000014.1:9085545-9099962 GCA_037832685.1 Sicyos baderoa | reverse complement strand
ATCTAGAAAAGTTTTTAATTCATGCAAAGTTAGTAAAGATCTAGGTTTAGGACCTCTAGGAGGTCGGGTCTTTACATTAACACTCTAAACAGTGAACAACTGTTCACACAACCTATCATAGCTTACTGTGTCTACATGCAATTCATTCTTCCGAGATCATCGCAAGGCTTATGCGTGAGTATCTAATCGACGCACAAGTATAATAATAAAGTGCATCAGTGTAAATCCTATTAACATTTTCCCCTAACATGCTCCTATTCATGCAAAGTAATTAAAACTCCTATAACACAAATATAGAATTAGAACACAGGCAGAAGTTAAATCAGCAGATTTTATTCATCAACTAAATGTTCGAAAGCTATAATCTACTCTTAAGAAAAACAGTAAAATTGAATTGATGTGAATGTGAAGTGCGCAGTCCCCTTGTCACCAGCTTCCACAAACACTACCAATGCTTCCTCCTGAGATTCGGCCTCAATCCTTAGATCAGTTGACCATCCGATCAGCTCACTCGACTTCGACCTTCTTCTGGATATTTATAGTGTTGAATTACTTGGTTGTCAAGTCGGAACGAGCGAAAAAATCTTCATTAATGCAAAACTCGTGATTTCCTCCGATAATTTCCTAATTGACATCGTCTTTAATGTTGATTGGATTCTTTGACTTTGTTTCCTTGTCGATGTCGTTTTCCGAAGGTACCTGCCATGCCAACATGTCTGATTTGTATCGTGTGTTGCCATCCGCGTGTTTAGCTCCGTCATCTTATTCTTCGCATAATCCTGCATTTTGCAAACGTTTAGCACATTTTATATGTCAATTCCGCAAAATAGCATTTGCGGTGCCGAAATGTGTATGCATGCAGATTACTATGTTTTCACTCGCAATCTTTCTAACTCACACGCTACTTTTCCCCTAAACTTAAGAATAATGCAAACTAAAGAGCCTAAAATATGTTCTATTTGAGACCTATCACCTCAATAGGTGTGTTTTTGTAGGATGGAAGTTGAATCTTTAAATCATATATTTTTTTAGTGTATTTACGTTAAGTATATATGGGATTGGGGCCTCAACCTATCATTTCTACGACTAGACATACTTCTTTGCACGATCCTATTTCATCCCAAGTGGATATTAGCCTTGTGATAACTTTTCAATAATTGAGAGTTAAAGTAGGAAAATAAGATATATATTTTAGAAGAATTTGCTAATATTAAATGGATTTAATTTACTATGAAATTTTGCATAAACACAACATTATTACTCTTTGACGAAACATCTCATAGTTTTCCGTTTGGGATATATTTTAGAGGTTTCGTTGCAACGAATGGTACTTAGTGCGTATAAATTGAGTTCTTTAAAAGAATTTGATATTTTTTGTTTTGTTTACAACGAACCTGATGAAACATTGCGAAGCATATGGAGAATCTTGCCAAAACGTTTAAGGAAGGAACCTCGCTCAGACAAAAGAATCTTGAAGCGCATTCATACATTTTTTACACGGGCACCTAACTTTCCCATGTTGGTTCACATAAGACTTTGCTATAAACTCTTTGACTCCGACAGCATATTCTCGAGACAATTTGTCTCTGTTCTTCATCCAATCTTTATTCATGTTTTTTTAATTACCCTTAATTTCACCTCGTCGTTAAAATCCTACATGATTTGGACAAGATTGGGGATTAAGGTTGAAATGTCATCAAGTTAAAAAGATTCTTTAGGATTTGCAATTTGTCTATTAAATGTGAACCAAGGATAATGAGGAACTAAGACTAGTACAAACAATATGCAATTTTTGTTATTGGAAATTAAGCTTAAAAACACAACTTCAATTTAAACCTATCATATGCAATTTTTAAAGATTTTCAAGAGGAGCAATGAGTAAATGAAATGATCCACCAAATTGACTTACAAAACATCAAAAAACAGAATTTTAAAATGAAACTACTTATTATGAAATCGTTTCATTTTTATTCCATGAATTGATCTAAGAACCTATATAATTTTCAGGAGTTACTTATATATGGCTTTATTTTATGCTATACAAGGAGATGCTTTATATGTTTATTCAAAAAAAAAAAAAAGAAGAGATGCTTTATATGTTTTTTATAATGTGTTGAGGAATGTGAAATAATCGTAATAAGATGGTTATGAAACAAGGGAACAATAAGAATGTTTTTTATATTGATTGGGTGTATTGTCAAAACTATTACCTTGAATTTATGGAAGCCAGCCATACTTTCTCTTTAAATAACCACCCAAACACAAAGTAACAAAAGCTCTTATTGGGCCACTCCTAGTGCACAAAATTATAAAATGAACACTATGCTGCTTTTAATTTTGAAGGTAATATTTTTAGAATGGATGGAAGCCCTTATCAGGATTGCAGTAAGAAATTTATAGTCGTGCCGATCTAGTTGAAATAAGGTTCCGTCCAGAATTTCAACAATTTAAAAAGCTTAAAATGAAAAGAGAGACCATTTCGCAAAACAAAGATAGATCAGGGTACCTTATTGCTAGACGAAATACATCAAACACAACAACATTCGCAAGGCAGAATAACCAAAAAAAAAAAGAATTACATCCTAAAGAAGAAACAGGAGAGTGTTGAAAGTGGCATCAATACCCTAAAACAGTCGTCGGATTGGAAAACAATCGACAAAATAAATTGAAGTAGCCGATCATTTCCAGTGCACAGATGCAACACAAATAACAACAATCGGGAACCAGATTGACAAGAAAATTAGGAGAAACCATTAAAACATTAAAAATCGAGTTCTAGATCTCATAGAATCAAAGCGTTGATGAAATCTTACTCCCTAATGCTAAAGAATAAGCCATAGATTAAGCTAAACTCACTTGAGATTGGAGAAGGATTAATCGTTGCTTCGGAAAAATGGCAGAGAGGGGACGAACTATGAACGAAGACGGGGTGGAGGTCTCTACGCGAAGGCTGTTTTGATTTTATAACCTTTTTTTTTCTTTTTCGTTTTCTATTTTCTTTTCATACCTGAACTGAGATGAAACCGAGGAAAAGGAAACGAAGAATAGCGGCGAGTTTCATGCGGCGGGTCTGCAACTTTGATGACGAGTTTCGTGTGGCGGCAAGTGGTTTGGAATGGGGACGACAAGGGGTCTGCTGAGGGGTTTATTTTTGCATGCGACGGCAAGGAGAAGAAAATTAGGGTTGGTTTTTGCGTGCGACGGCAATGGGTTTGTTTTCTTTTGTTTTTTTTTTTAAAAACACCTACAACGACGATATTTACCGTCGCTCTTGTTTTTTATCCCGATGGTTCACACAAGTCGTCCCCGTTAATCCAAAACCGTCCCCTTAAGCTACGACGACTGTTTAATATCGTCGCCATAAATATATTTCGGTGACGGTTTTATACAATCGTCGACGTAGCTTTGTTTCTGCGACGTTAAAATAAAATATTTACGCCAACGTTATGAAAACCGTTGGCGTAAATTTCGTCGCCCTTGATAGTTTTTCTTGTAGTAAACAGACAAAGCAGATTTCAGAAAAACTAGCCTCAATGTTGCGAAGCTTTATGCGAAGCGAAAGATCCGAGTTGTGAAAATATCTCACCCAAGGACGCTTGGCAACAATTCGAAGAGTCTACAATGAATCTCATCCGCTCGTCTATAACGTTCGTCCTTAGCGACAACGTTGATCGTGGAGCAGAGTAGAACAGCTTTTGTCAGACAAGGATCGTGGGTCAGGAATGTAGCAGAGTTTTGTCGTGGGACCTATATAAAACGGAAGCTTCATCCTGTTTAAGGGTTCGAAATTTCTAGAGAGTTTTTTGCAAGTTCTTATTTTCCTCCGATTCCATCCAAGCATCATTTTCTTAGTAGTTTAAGTCGTCGGAGCGATTTCGCCGGGCTATAGTTTAGTCGATTTAGAAGCTTTAATTCCTAGTAGAGTTTATTGCTTTGAAGACGTTGCTTAACTTGTAACCGGAAGTTCACCGGAGTTCAACATTTATCCAGGCTTTTTCTATCCCTTATTCGTTGTTGTTTACGCATTTATATTTCTTTTAGCACTTCTTAAGCATTGTTACTGCAGTATTTTCCATTTTAAGCATTTTATTAAGCATGCATAGCTAAATCCGTTGTCGGGAGGTTTTAGGGAAGTAGGCGGTTTCGCTATAACGAAGGGGTAGCATTTTAACGCTTTATGCATGATGTTTTACTTGTTTTATCGTTGATATTGCTGAGAAGTAGTATTTTCACCTCGATCGGTTTGAGAGAACGATTGAGCAAACTTGCTTGTATAACATCAGAATCACTAGGTTCACCTACTGGTTAAGAACTCTTAGAGATAAGGTTCGCCTGATGTAAGAGGTATTTTAAGTAGTGTTTGCGTTTGAAAAAACCAAACTAGTAGCTTGAGGAAGCTAGTTAGCGGAGCTTGAGAAAGCCTAATACCCTTAAGGCATTCGCCCTTGTTATTACCTTCATTTGAGTGGAACCACCGAATCCCATCGCTTTCCGATACCTTTACATAACATTTATATTCTGCATCTAGTACATTAACACTCACAACAACAACATATTTTTCTTTAACAATTTGACTTTCTCTAGAAATTCTAGAAGTTATATCAAAATCCTCAAGGGAATGATCTCTTACTTACTATAACTTGCTGCAACAAGGATTGTGTATACTTACACAATCTTTAGGTTAATACACACCAGCCGCTAAACTAGAGCTATCTTCACGTACGCGAAGATAGGACTGCCATGTCATCATTTCTACCGTTTATAATTAATTTAAAGTTGTGTGTTGATTTAATTTCCAACACCTTTCTTCACATTTGATAGTTATTCTGACTAATCTTACATGGGCCTTATTTTGACGTGTTTGGAAAGAGCTTAATGTTAGAATTTTCGATGACAAACACCCAAACAAGGCATCATCAAGACTATGGGAAGACATACTTATTAATTTTACTTCTTGGTGTACTAAATTTAATCAATTAAATACTATGATATTGCTCCCATTGCTTTGAAATAGAAATAATTTTTGTATGTTTTTTTGCAAATTATTTATACATTTTTTATGTTTTTTTCAAAATAAAAAAGGATAATTGATAACTCTTCGTAATAGATTTATTTGGACTGTAATAACCATTCAACTAGCATCAACACCTTAAATTGAGAATTAAGCTATTACTCGAGACAAGTAATAATGCAAGTGTGGGGGTATGATAACTCTTAAGAGTTGAGAGTTAAAGTAGCTTAGGAGGTCCAACGTCCTGATGGACCCGACACACCGACCTGATGTCTTGCTCTAGTACCAACTTTAAGGATCCGACCCAAACTAAGGTCTCAACCTAGGCTTTTACCCTACATGCATGGTCTTTAAAACAATCTCAACAAAGCAGGCTTAAATCAATTTTCATTTAAGTAAAAGAACATAATTCTAAGTTCGAAATTCAAAGTCAAATGGTTGTAGGGTACCCTGAGAAAACATTTAGAACATATAAAACCAACTATAATAATAATCATGCATCAAACTCAATTCATGCGGAAGGGAAAATAAAGAAAAACTCTATGCGTAATGACAACGACATTCCACGGCCAACTCAGCTCTAATCAGCCATCTGGATGAAACTCGTGAGTACCTGTGAAAAATCACAAAAGGAAAGGGTGAGTCTTTAACTCAGTAAGGATCTCCGCACGAAATCAGTAAGCACATTTATAAAAGGGAGAGTACATAGTTTATCAACAACAATTAATGGGCACAAACCCCAAAATTAAGTATGAGTAACATGTTTATGCATGATTACCTGCCAGAGTTGCACACAACATTCCTGGATAAGATGTCTATGCATGTTACCTACTAGGGTAGCTCAAAACATTTTGTGGGTAACATGTCTATGCATGTTTACCTATCAAGGTAGCTCACAACATCCCTGGGTAAGATGTCTATGCATGTTTACCTACCAGGGTAGCTCACAACATCCATGGATAAGATATCTATGCATGTTTACCTACTAAGGTAACTCACAACATTCCTGGGTAAGATGTTTATGCCCATGGTTCTAGAAGACTATCTATGGGTAACATTATATAAATGATAACCTACCAAAGCAACAATGAAAAACACCCGAGTAACACGAGCTACTGTGCTTGCCTACAAGACTAACAATCAACAATTATCATTCCAGATATCTGTTGTCAAAGGCTTAAATATAAAACATGCTTATAAAGTCAAAACAATTATCATTCGTTACTTCAAGTTGCCATACAACGATTTTCCTTGTGATATGGTCTCCTCTTTTTGGGAAAAATCCTGTAAGATTGTTTTTTTGTCGTTAATACAAGTACATTTGTTTAGACCCGATTTTCATTGATTTTTTTAATGTTGTTTTGCATACAAAGACTTAAAAGAAATTAAGAAAATAACCGGAACTCTAAATTGAGAGAATGTATTAAAAAGAGGAAAAATACTTGTTTAGTAACAATTTTCTTTTGGTTATTTCTATAAACTCAGTTATTTTTGTTTCTCTAATAAAGTTTAGGAATTTGATTTATGAGTAATCACGTTCAAATCAACTAAAAAAAATGGTTTAAGATTTGTGGAAGACAAGTTTAGAAAAATACATACGCATTTTACAACCATGAAAGACAAAGATAAAATTTGGTGATCTAGTATTGTTCTCAACTTAGAAGATATATATTTTTAAATTTTTGTTGAGGAACGGTAAAGTTTATTCAGGCGTATTGCACGAACCAACTAATCCACCAAATAAATAGCAAAACGCAAATTAACCCGTGTAACAAACTCCACTATTTTAACACAACAACAAGAAATAAACGTTCTAAAAAAAAAAAAAAAAAAACGAATTGATGATAAATAGTTTATAGTTCTTTCACGCGCATCTATTTCACGCGCCGCTGCTCCTTCTCGTCTCCTTCCATCATTTGTCTTCTCCGATCTCATATTCGCTAGGGTTTTCATTTCATTCTCCATCGTCTTCTACTTTTCTTTCCTTTATTTTTCTTGGGTTTCGTTTCGTTTCGTTTTGTTTTGTTTTCCCTTTTCTGTTCAAAGAAATATATGGCTTCGAGTTTCGATCGCTGGGAAAAGGATCCGTTCTTCTCAGCCGCTGAGGAAGTTCAAGAATCTGCCGATAGGTACTTATTTCTTCACCCATATTTCTCTTACGCTTCGGAACCAATGATTCCTGCCTCTGATTTTCTTTTATCCAAATGGTTCTCATTCTCCTAGAGGTGTTTGGATGACGAGTTAGTTTGAAGAGTTAGAAATTGAGATTTTTGTAATAGATCATTTGGAGGTAGATTTTTATGGAAAGTTGCATCAAAAACTTGTTTGTATGCATTTTTTTTTTTTTTTTGTAACAATAGCTTGTTTCGATTCGATTTTGTAATCGGGATTAGGGAGTTGTTTTGAATAGTTACAAATGAATAATTAGAAATGAGGAGTTATCCTGAGTAGTGAAAAGAAAATTAGAAATAATGAGTTATTTTGAGTAGTTATAATAGAGAAGTAAATCCTTTTTAAAATTGACAAACAAGCTCTCCCTAGGGTTTGTTGCCTTTTTCCTTTTGGCTGATTTAGATTTTTCCCAGAAAATATTGTAGAATGAAACAAAAGGGTCCTCTGTCTTTTTGGTTTATATGTATACTATATTTTTCAGAATGGAATCAACGTATAGAACGTGGGTACATGCCACGAAAGATGCCTCCAGCATTTGGAACTGCGACGAGCTCGCTAGAGATTTACGCACTGCTCTTGGTACCACCAAATGGCAGGTGATCTCATCCTGCAACAATCCATCTGTGTTAGTTTCTTTCATATTCTACAATTCCTATAACTCGTGTTGCTGATGTAGTTAGAGGAGTTTGAACGAGCTGTGAAGGCTAGTTATGTCAACAATGGCACAAATGAAGATGCGAGTAGGCACCGAGACTTTATTGTAGCCATCGAGGACCAGATTTTAAAAACTCAAAGTTCATTACAGCACTTTTATCAATCAAAAGGAAATTCCTCAATGCCTTGGATGCGCCTGGATGAAGGTGAAACCAACGAACTTGCATTGTTTCTTTCAGGACCTTCACCAGGTGAACATAAAACTGTAGTTAACAATGTTGTTAGTGACAATGAAAACTCACGAGCGACCGATGAGGAATCAGCACCAGCTTGTTCTACCAAGTCTCATCAATCGGATGAGCGGGCTTCTCTTGACTGTAGAGAGGAGACTCATGAGAAGCCCCGTGGACACCGGAGGACAGCTAGTGCTAGTCCCGACATTGGTTCCTGGAAGATTGCAATTTCTGGGGTTGATTTTCAAAAAGGTTCTTCAAATGGACAATCCCAGAAACTTGTACGTAAGGTCCCAAGTGTTTCAGGGTTCTTGAATACTGTTGAGTCCGCAACAAAATTCAAGTGGCCAAAGAATGGCTTTCGGAAGATGAAACTAGTAGAAAGACATCAAGAAGCTAATTCGATGTTGTTGCCACCCCCTCCATCAGCTAGAGTATGCATTCTACCAATTTCGTTTATTGGATAGGATCCTTCTATCGAATTTTATCATTATTTCAATTAGTTTTTGTTTTCATAAATATGACTGTGGGCTAGAAGTCATGTTCTAGTTACTATATTTTAATTTGTGTGCTTTTCCATGTAGGGTATAACTTCTGGATATGAAAGAAGTAAGAGTTGCTTAGATAGTTGTGATAGCTTTAACGACAAGCAACTCTATGGCTGGTACAGATCTATTCAAAGGCAGTTTCGAAGGTCTCTTTATCTAATGCAGTATAGTAGGCCTGTGCAAGTGACAATCTCAACGATTCTCATAATCACAATTGGTAAACTTTCCCTTTATCTGCCATGCTATTTTCTTCTTTGTTGGCACGTTTTTTAATCTTTAATTTGGGTCTTAAGAAGCAATATCTAGGCGTATGGGAATATTTGAATGCGATTTGATTCATTCTTTGTTTTCTGAGAAAATGCTGTTTAACTTCGTATCTTTGAGTTCATCACAATGCTAGAGTATGAGCACAGGTGGTTATTCACATGTAGAGAATGTACATATGAACGTGCTTCCTTTGGTTCATCATTCTCATAATATTAAACCATCCTAGATTGGTGTAGTGGCTAAGACGGGTTTGAGAAACTAAGAGATGAATGAGTTGTTTTTTTGGATAAGAAATAATTTCATTAAAATATGAAATTAAAGATATCCATATGAGAGTATAAGATAAAACCTCCCAAATTACAAAATAGATCTCCAGCTATGAAGAAGAGAGTCATAGCTATAGTTACAAAAGAGAGAAGATTGAAAGATCCATGATACAACTGTGTTAGTGACAATTTCCGTGAAATGTTCAAAGGTTGTCGCTTTGTCCTTGAAAACTTGGTTGTTTCTCTCAAGCCATGTGCCAACAATAAGCTCGAAACAAGTTTTTCCATAGGATCTTTTTGATGCTCTTGAAAGGATGCCCCATAAGGAAGAAGGTGAGCAAAGCCGCCGGATCAGTGGGCCTGGGAAGCACCATTCAAATGCTTCTCGGATCAAATTCCAGAAAGCAGTAGCAAATGAGCAAGACACTATCTAGTGTGCCTGTGATTCCATGTTCTTTTTACGCATAGTACACCAATGTGGGGAGATGTGTAGTTGGGGCGTCTTTGTAGTTTGTCTTGAGTATTAATGGCTCCATGATAAAGCTCCCAAATGAAGAATTTAATCTTGTTCTGGTACCTGTATTTCCATATGGCTTCAAAAAGCTTAGGAGGGTTCAATTCATTGTAGCCACCTACCTCGGAATTAATTTCCTACGGGATTTCTTGACATCCAAATGTTATAGGGTCAGACGGTATGCCTCGTGACATTAGTCGAGGTGGGCGAAAGCTGGCTCGGATAGTCACAAATATCAAAAAAAAAAAAAACTTAGGAGGGGTCAGTTAATAGGGCTAGATAGATCCCTTATTGGGTACATAGATAAATGGGTTCAATCGGTGGTAGCCTTTGCATAGTTGGCCACTTTATTTTCTCATCTGCTGTATTCCCACCGCCGTGTCAGTACTCCAATAACTCTCAGATTCACAAGCAAAAAACCAAGCATGGTTTTGTTAAAATGGTACTTGATTGTAACATTGAATTGCTATAAATAATCTATTCTGTTTCCACTTTCGAGAGTGAAAATTTTGTGATGTGACAACATACTTGTCTTATATTTGTAACCTTCTTTGATGTCTGTCGCATGTTGGCATTGTTGTTGCGTGAGCGGTAGTTTTGACTCTGTTTTTTCATACATCAGTTTCAAATATTGCTCGAGTTGTTCCGTAAGATATGGAAGGGAGGTGGGAAGGCTTTCTTTTGGGTTCGTTTCTTTTCTTTTTGGTGCAATTTTATCAGCAGAAACTTTTTTCTGAAAACCGAGAAATCGGAGCTTTGCTTCCCTACATTCTGGGCACCAGACTCGTATCAGCAGGAACGGGAAGGCTTATATCCGTTCTTTCCTTCCCTTTTGCAGTTTTGGTTATTCGTGTGCTATGAGAAGCCATTTTTCTTCACCAACTTCTTCTAGTGTCAACTGTAAAAAGCAATGGACGACGATCTCGCTCGCCGCAGTGGAGATATCTTTGTTAAGAACAGGTGCTTTTGTACATAAACTTTTTTCTAAGATGTATGTAGCCATAGTTGTAACAAAAATACTTAAAAGTTGCTGTTATTTACCAAATTTTATTTAACTGATGAAGAGTTCAGTACGAGTATTATTCTCTCCAGACTGTAATGCCACTAACCTATTTTATTTTTATAATATCATACGATAAGTAATTCCAATTTTGAGGTTACTCTGGTTAGTATATATATATGTTTTGAAACGAATTTTGATGTTATTAAAGCTGTAATTTAAGTCATGTTATAATGGGCAAACAAAACTAATACTTCGATAGGCAATGCTCACAAAATGAAAGTTGACATTGGAAAACATAAATTGGTTTAGGTTCATCTTTTATTTTTAAATTATTCTATTAACAACTAAATATAGTAGTTATCACAATTATTCTTATTCTATGAAAGTAGTCAAAGTATATATATATATATATATGTATGTATATATATTTATGAGTGAAGCCGACGGATATTGCAAAGGTATGGCTAGAAAATTATTTTGGTCTTCCAAAACCTTCAACCTTCATCTGCTGCCTGAGTGGATTTTTTTAGTTATATAACAATTGGAGGTAGGAGATTTCGAATACATGATTGTTTGGTTAGTAAGTGTACAATGATGTCTTTAAACTATTTGACCTTTTGAGCTACTATTCTTCTATCTTCCCTATTGACATCATTTAGATATTTATACATTTCATTTGCGTTCTAATAGGCATCACATATGTGCATCTCTTTATGTTAAATTATAAGCTTTTGTCGTTTTTTAGTATAAAATGTGGGAAGGGAGATTAATATCAATTTTCGAGATTAAATCTGTGATACTGATGTTACAATAATCAAATCTGTGATGTTGGTGTTGAACTGGTTTACAATCAAATAATGAAACTATTGAACTAATGACCTATTTAACGTAAATTTTTATCTTTAATTAGTTGAACTTTATAACATTTCAATTAACTAAACTTTGATTTATGTTCTAATTTGGGTTTCAACTTTGTCGGTGTCGGTGGGAGTTGAAATAGAAAATTTGTTATCTTAATCACTCTGTAGTTGTCATTGTACTTTACACATAGTTGGAGATTGAATTCAATCAATAAACTCCAATAAGTATTATTTACAAACTTCGATTAATAACTTGTGGTTGTGATTTTAAGTACACTAATTGACTTCAATAATATTTAGGCATTAAATTCAATATACAGTAAATTTCAATGTAAAAAATAATATACATATTTTTTTGAAACTGAGAAATCAAAGCTTTCGCTCGACTATATTCGGAGTAATCACATCCATCCCTAAGACAGACATCGGGATACATTAAAGAAATGAAGACACGGGAGATATCTACAAATTAATGTCACATGTAAATTTTGAACCTAGGATCTTGAGAGGAGTACTCCTTCAAAATTCAAGTCTTCAACTACTTGTGCCACCATTTAGGGATTGCACCAGTTGGGCTACAATGTACCTTAAAAAAAAATCTCTTTTCTAATAACTTAAAAAATAATCTATATTAGAAATCTCTTTTTCTAATAACATACTTGATAAAAGAAAATTTATCAATCAACAAAACTTATAGACTATCAAATTTCAACAATTAAGATACAAAATAGTTGATAGACCTGAATCAGTTTGTCAAGTGTATAGTAGATTTCAATAAAAAAAAATTGAGATACCGATTGTTTTCTAATAATTTGAGTTTTAGT
Organism: Sicyos baderoa; assembly: GCA_037832685.1. Lineage (NCBI taxonomy): Eukaryota > Viridiplantae > Streptophyta > Magnoliopsida > Cucurbitales > Cucurbitaceae > Sicyos > Sicyos baderoa. The sequence goes on along the minus strand of JBBMEF010000014.1, from coordinate 9,087,610 downwards.
TTTTATTTCCTTGAAGTTTAATCATGCTCAAGCAATTCTTTTGCTATATTTGCAAATAATTTTTGTTGCTGTTTATGTAACTAATCATAATTATAGTCATTTTCATAGTTTCTTAAACTTATTTGAATAAGCAAGCTAACAAAAAAATTGATAATCTTTTGAAAATCGGAAGAGAACTAGGGTAGTCGTAAAAAAAATTAATATTTTACATAAATATTCGATATCCCACTTCTTCCTCTCTTAACCTTAGATTCCTATAAATATCCGACCCAATCTAGGGTCTCAATCTATATCTCTATCTTGAATGCATGAGCTCAAATCATAACAAGAGGCATATCCGATAAATAAATTGAAACCATCGTTCATAGAAAACTCATAAAATAAATCCAAGTTTAGAAAAAAAAAAAAAAAAAAAAAAAGTCAAAAGGGTACCCTAAAGAAAATCATAATTACAACATGTAAATCCACATGAAAAGTAACAACATGCCTCAATCCAATTCACATGGAAAGAAAAATGACAAATACAATATGGCTCTATAACAACGATGGACAGAAACCCCTAGGCTTAACTATGGGTAACATGTCTTATGCATGTCTACTTGCTAGAGCAGCACAACATTCCTGGGTAACATATTTATGCATGTTTACTTACCAGGGCAACTCACAACCTTCCTGGATAACATGTCTATGCATGTTTACCTACCAGGGTAGCAAAGCAACAATACCTGGGTAACACGAGCTATTGTACTTACCTATTTTTGAAGAGGGTTGATTTTGATAGACTTAAGTTCTCATGGAAGCCTTCATTCTCCACCCTTAACATTTTTAGATAAAAAAAAGTAAGAAGAACCATAGAGGTTAGCTGACCCCTTGTACTCCACCTACAACCACCAAGTACAGCCATTGTCTGTAACGACCCGAGAATTCGAATCATCATATTAGGTAAGTTGGCCGTTATTATTCTCGTACATTCTTGGAATCTTCGGCTTTTGATATATTAAGGATTCGGTTTCTTGTTTCAGGTACTCGGGTTGTTCGGTGTTGTAATTTACAGAAAAGAATAAATTGTATTTAATTGTGCCCTTGGTGGGACTTGAAACCATGCCCTTGGAGTGCTTGTTGGGTAAAGGAAATTAAAAGATTTAAAATTGCCGTCGCCGGGGCTCGAAGGGGGGGTCTATTAAGTAGTGATTTTAAAGAGGGCTTTGCTTGGTTAAAAGAAAAGAAAAAGAATTAAAATTTGGAAGGGAAAAAGAAAAGAGCTTTCACGTATTGCGATTCATCCTTGGAGTCTCCTTTTGCGATTCCACCTTCCAAAAACCAGCAACTTCTTCGTTCAATTCCGCTCGATCACCAGGTAAATTTGCTACGCTTGATTTTCGTCTCTCGTCCTTGGTTCTCGATCTCAATCTGACTGTGTTATGGGTTCGTTCTTTTTCTGCGTTCTTGGTTCTTGATTTCAATCACCAGCCCTCATCGATCGCCAGCCCTCATTGATCGTCAGCCCTCATCGATCGCTAGCCCTTCACCGATCGCCAACAGCACCTAGCCAGCGCTGTCGAACGCGCCTCGCGTCTACCAGCAGCAGCAGCTGCTCGATCGACGCCTCGTTGCCGCTCGTTCAGTGGTAGCAGTAGCATCATTCCAGCGCGCCCGTGTCTTGAGCAGCGTCCCTGCCGTGCCCTCGCGACCGCCAGCACGCCCACATCCGATCAGCAGCAGCGCACGCCTCTGCCGCTCAGCTGATCGCTCCGTCCGTAACAGCCTGCTCGTCGTTGCTGCATCGCACGCTCACGCTCACGCTCGACCACAGCAGCACACGCCACGCCGATCACAGCATCACAACCCTTTCGCTCGACGGATTCGCAGCTGCGAAGCCGGCTATCTAACAGCCCTTTCGCCTTGCGCCGGGGTAAGGTTCTAAGCCCTGGTTAGTTGTTTTAGCTGCTGTCCATGTTAGATTAAGGGGCTGTTTTAATTAATTCGAGCCTTGTTGAATGTATGCCTTGTGCCTTGCTAGGTGTTTGGAACCCTTGTTGGCTTCGTTAGGAGACCGTTTAGGGAT
>JBBMEF010000014.1:9070740-9085445 GCA_037832685.1 Sicyos baderoa | reverse complement strand
TAGATTTGAATCCTTATACTTTTGTATCTGAATTGTATTATTCTAATACTCTGGCAGCAACTTATAGAGGTTTAGTTTGTCCGGTTGGAAATCACCCTAGTTGGAGCTCTATAATTGTCGATGTTCATGCTTTACCTCCAATTATGAAACGTCAAGCTGGAAGGCCTCGCAAACAAATGATACCAACTATAGGTGAAGCAAGGAGTCACATAAGGTGTAGTCGTTGTCATCGAGTTGGCCATAATTGTAGAACTTGTAAATTTTCTCCTGTTGTACAATGATATTCATACTCTCTCCTTGTCGTCTTTTTTGTTGCACATTTTGTAGTTTGGAAGTTAAGTTTGTAAAGTGGATACATTCAAAAACTGTGTTTGCACCACTTTCTTATTTTGTTTGTACTTTTTGTAAGTATGTATAGTGGTAGCCTCAAAAGGTCAAGCTCTATGTATTCTTTATGTTGTGTAAAAATCACATTGAATTCTACAACTTGTAAGCTTCATTGCCTTTTGACTTTTATTGTACATGTTCTTTGTTGCGCAAAAATCAATAGAAGAAGTTGATTGGTTTCCAATTTTTGTTTTAATTATAAGCTATGTGAATAGAATTATATCAGTTGCATTGACTCTATTAGTTTGTTAGTGATTGAATGAATTTAGTATATCGAAAAGTTATGAAAAGTAGGTTGATTCTATTGATTGCATTGATTGTAATAGAATTATATCAGTTGCATTGACTGATAGAATTCCCTAAATTAAACTCCATCAGAACAAAAGTAGTAGAATTATTTTGTTTGCAGCAGCAACACCTTGAACACTACCATCATAATACTCATTTGTACACTACAAAGGGAAAGAAAAGAACAAATTCATCATGCTCCGTGAATGCTTTGAACATTACTATCACACCACTCTTTGCAGCTTCCCTTGCTCAAGTAGCCTATCCTTCAACAAATCTGCACCATTTGAAGCAATGGAACAATCCCATATTGGTTCAACAGCAATTATAATAGTAATTAATCAAAGTAATAGAATTATATCAGTTGTTTTTCAAAACAAAAGTAAATAGTATCATTCCCAAATTCATATTTCATTCATTCACAAACTTTATTCATAATTGATCTCCAAGCATAACAAAGTAATTGAATTTCAAAACAAAAGTAAATTGTCTAATAGTCTAAAGAAAAATGAAACTGTACAAAAGTAAGCTATTCTTTATACAAAAGTAAGTCATTTTCCTTCTTTGTTCATATTAAAAGAAGGGTCTTCGACATGCAAATGCAATCTTTGGTGACTGCCTACCTGGAGACTCCGGGGATAATTCTTTTGATTTTTCCTTTGGAGAATCACTTTCTAACAATTGTAAAGCTTTTAATGCTTATTTCTTCCCCTTTCATTTATTTGCTTCTCTTATCTTGTTAGCTACTCTTTCAGCAAATTCATTCTCCAATCTTTTTTTTGTAGGCATTATCTCTCTCTTCATCCTTTCAGCAGCAACCTTAGGACGATATCTATTTTTCCCTTTCTTGTCATTTGTTTTTTTCGTTCTATTTTCCCTTTCCCTTTCTTCGTCTTCGTCATTCTGTTCTTCTTTTTCCTCTTCTTGTTCTTCTTTTTTCTCTTCATCTTCATCTTGTTCTCCATTTTGATCTTCTTCTTCTTGCTTCTTTTCACTTCCTTTTTCCTTCATAAATGAATCAGCAAAAATTAGATTCATAAAAATAAATCATTAAGGAGCAGAAATTACCATGAAAGAAAATCAGAAAAACAATACTTTATTTTCTTCCACTCTAGATCAATTAGATTCATAAGTCAAACTTAATCTAAGAGTCTCAAATCTCTCGAATTATTAGTGATAGGGAACTGATAGACTTCTACCAGTCATCAGTTCAGCTGATAGAAGTCTAAACTACCAGAAACAAGTCTAAACTATCAGAAATCAGTCAATTTCAAAACAGATATGTACCTTTGGAGCTTCAGCTTGATCATCTACTTGAGCAATATTATCTTGAATATCCACCTACCATTTATAAGAAGCAATATGAAAGAAGTTAATATTTCATTTATTGAACACTAAAGAAGTTAAATAAATTAATTCAAATAAATATCTATATTTACCTCTTTCGCATAAATAGTTGCATAGTCAACCATCTTATCCACATCTGTATCAATTTGATCTGGACTAATGGGTTGTGAAACGTTCTTCATGAATGATTGTTGCTCTTGTGATTGTCTTCCTGTGTTTAGTTCCATCAAGTTGTTCAAAGCTTTTAAAATTTTGGCTTGAAAATTATTGAGCTCCTCTTGTCCAGTCTTGAGCTCCTCTTGTCCTTTCTTCAAATCTTCTATAACTTTACACATTGAAGTTAACTTTTCACTCAATGTGTTTTTTTTTTCTCTTTTTCTTCTTCTGTACTATCATTAACCTTCTCCTCCATTTTTTTTTTCCTTCTTCTTTTTATTCTCTTTCATTTTTATCTTCTCCTTCACTCACTGCCATTGTCATCAGTTTCTTCATTTGCTTCTTCAATGAGATATTTTAGTCTCCATTTAAAGTTCTTCTTCCGTTGGTATCAATGATTTTACTGAGAACTATCAACAAAAGTTTCAAAATTAATCATCAATTAGTTTAAGTTATTGTATTCAATAAAAAAAGCAACAAATTTGGCTTACCCTCGAAGACTCAAAAATTATTTCCTTAAATATCTCAAAATCTTCCTTGGAAAGTGTCGATCATCGCAACATTCTTGGCCCTCTTGTTTCAATTCTCCGTCTGAACCCCATTTCAGCTAGTAATGTGATTACCTCAAAGGCCCAAAATATGAGCACTAGGGGAAATCCTTGAAGTGAGATAGTTGGGGCATTCTTTTTCGTGCACTTCCTAAAATATTCTAAAGTGATGTTAAAACACTTTCTACCTCAAGGAAATGATTGAAACCTCTCATCATTATCTATTAATTTGAAATGAGCTGAGTTTATTTTGTTGTACGATTGTTTTGGGAGTAGCAAACACTCTAGAATGTATATGTTTGCAAATTTGACTCTCAAGGCCGATTCATTCCTCGATATTTATGGAAGAATACTAAAGGAAGCTACAAGTTTGTTTCTATCAATGAGTTTGACATTGTTAAAGAAGTTCGATCTCAAGTCATTATTATCGTCCTCATAAATCTCTTCAATAGGCAAGTCTCCACAATTTAACCCAGCGATGAGACAAAAGTCTTTAATCCCAAATTCAATGAAATGACCTTCAAGGTTGAATGCCTAAGTGTTTTTTTTATTTGATTCACATTGCCTCAAGGCAAGGTGTGAAAGCAATTGAATAGGAAATTTTGTGACACGTAACTCTAAGAAATGCCCAAAGGGCCCCCTCCTAAACATTTCTAGCTCTCTCTCACTTAGAGTTCCTTTTATATGTTCTATTACTTCGAGTTTGTTGTAGACATTGATTTTTGATGGACGAGTCCAATCATTTTTGTCTATGATTAGCTTCCCTTTCTCCCGTTAAAACAAAGTCAATCAATTAGTACTCTATATTTTTAAAATTCCCCAAACTATCACACAAACTATCACAATTATGTATTGCTTACTTGAGTGTGTTTCATCTTCTTCGAAGACGATGTCCCTGCCTTAACTAAACTTCTTTTTGCCATCTATTGAACATTATTAAAGTCATTCATTAAAATTTCACAACCTATCACACTAACAAAAGTTAAACTAAAGTTAAACTGATATTTGAAGGATAGTAGTTCAAAACAATAAACATATAACAGACACTAAAGTAACTTTAAATTGATTGATAACAGATCATTAAAGATCACTAAAGAAGTCTATCAGAGGAACTCCAATTTTAAACACAATATGTTATCAACACAGTATGTTTTCGATTCAAAGTAGCACTATAGATTTAACTCATACCTATTTAATTTAAAGATTTAGGCATAAAAAGGGAAATGTTATACATGGAGCATTAATGTTTATGTTATAGACGAGAACATAATATTAATTTTATGTTTGTATTTTAACTATGTTACGTGGGACGACCTAAATAAATTGGTTTGTTTCAAATATGAGATTCTTCTAAATAGTAAACTATTAGTCGAAATACATGTTTGTTTGTTCAAACTAATGAAAAATGATGCAGATTAACATTATCTTAATTGTTCTTAACCCAACAAGAAAGAAAAATAATTTCTTGGGTTTCACAATATTGGAAACCATAGTGTTTTACAATATCATTTGGTTTGTGCTAAACATTTTCTATAAAAAAATATATAAACAAAAAGTCTTTTTATATAGTGGTGACAAGAACAACCAGAATTGTGTAAAACCAGTCTCTCCAAAAGTGAACTAATAACATATTATTGCTTCTCTCTCTTATATATATATATAAAAAAATTTCTTTGGTCACTCAGATTGACAAATCTTTTACCTTTGGGCATGAGGTTAATATTCATGACTTTACTGTGCTTTGTTTTTCTCTCTATTCTTTTGGTCACTCAAATTGGAAAATTCAGGTCACTAAAAATTTTAAATCAGCAATGTCACTAATAAATGTTGGGTAATCGAAAACATGAAAAACTCTCATTTTTCATTTTGGAAGCTAAATCGAAAAACCCAAGAATGAATATGGTGATCGAAAAACCCAAGAATCGAAAAACCCAAGGATATGGTCGAAAAAAACAATACACATAGAGAAAACGAATGAGGTCGAATCGAAAACATACCGAAGCTAAATCGAAAATGTGAATATCCTTGTAGTTTGGAAGCTAAATCGAAGAACCGGCGTCGATTGTTTTTTCTTTTTGACGTAGGAAGCGTGAGCAGGCGTCGATTGATTTTTTTTTTTTTTTTTTTGATGAAGAAAGCGTGAGCAAATCGTGGGGAGGAGTGATGTGAGGATAGATTTAAGCAAGGGTATTTTCGTAATTTTACAAACCCTAAATTTGTTTCTGCTATTGATGAATAGTTTTAAGAAATATGCTATGGAGAGAATATTTTATTTATTTTTAAACATACATGAAAAAGCCCCTACTATTAATACATTATATTAAATTAATATATTTTATTTATTTTTAAACATACATGAAAAAGCCCCTACTATTAATACATTATATTAAATTAATATACAATATTGTAGTAATAACATATAATATTGTATTAATAATATAAAATATTATATTAATAATAAAATAATATGGTATAATGAAATATTATCGTATTTTTGCAAATGTTTTCAAACTTAACAAAAATATTTATAATTATAGATTATCCATTACAATTTTTTTTTATAATAGTTGATGAATTATGTACATGTGTGAGTATGTGATAACTCTCAAGAATTGAGAGTTAGAGTAGGAAAATAAATATATATTTAATAAAAATTTGCTGCTATTTAAAGGAATTCGATGAACTTTCGTTGTCATACAACAATATTTTCGAATATAACGAACTTCCTATAGTTTTCTGAGTAGGAAGCATTCTAGAGGATTCGTAGTAACAAATAGTATGTAGCGCCTACAAAGTGTAGTATTTTAAGGAATTTGATACTTGTTATTTCGTGTGCAGCGATCTTGTGAACATTGACGAAACTAGTGGGGAAGTCGCCAAAACCAGTTAACGAAGAAACCTCTCGCCAACAACGAAATTGTCAGGCCACGAAGTTAAATTCCACGAACTCACAAAGGTGAATTCAGATGAAGACGAAGGATTCGAGCAAATAAAATATCTCAGCCAAGGACGCGTGGCGTCCATCCGAGAAAAGTCCATTCAATCTCAGCCGCTCGTTTGTAACGATCGTCCGTACTTACACAACGGATCGTGGAGCAGAGGATAATCAGAGCAGGGTTCGTGGAGCAGGCGTAGCAAAGCTTTGTCGGAAGGGCTATAAAAGGCGTAAAGTTTCATTGTCTTCAACGTTGATAATTTCGGAGAGAAAAGATATTTGTTGAAACTCCAGAGATTCCGACCACCATTTTCAGCGTTTCTAAGTGTATTTTTGGCCGCCAAAGCTATTTAGTCTGGCCTTGTGTAATTTATTGCTTTCATCGTCAATAGAGTAGGATTTCTTGTAGCCGGAGCTATTCCGTCAACACTTTCAGAACAACTGTCAGGCTTTTCTAACTCTTATCTTGGTGTTTTTATTGTTTTCTTCTACATTTTCGTTCATGTACGTGTTATTATGTTTTGATTCAGTTGTTTACTACGTTCAACATGTTTATCTCTGTTATGTTTGTGTATGTTTTTATTAAGCTAATCATGAGTAACTAAGCACGTAATCAGAGGGTAAGATGGAAGTAGGAGAGTTCGTAATAGGCGAACAAGTAACGAAATAGTGTTAATATATAGGGCTGTGAGCAATTATGTCATTTGGTTGAGAAACTAGTGATTATCCTCGTCTCGTTCCGAGAGGAACGAGTGAGTGGACCCTTGCTTAACTCTATTACCTCTATTAAGCTAACGAACCCTTAGAGATAAGGTTCGCCTAGTAGCGCACGTTGCGAAGACGTGGTTGAGTTCGAGAGAACCGACTAAGTGCTTGAGAGAACGTTGTCAAGCACTCGAGAGAGTCTAAGGACAAGGTGTGTAACTTCGTTACTGCCTTCGCTAAAGACGAACCCTCCGGAACCCTTAACCTCTCTGATACCTTTTACCAATTGTTATATTCGTTAGCAACCATTAGTTTAATTTCACAACTATCTTAAAGCAAAACTTAGTCACTTTAACTCTAGCACGAACTTATCTTTAAAACTACTTGATGAAGTTCCCTGTGGAAAGACCTGGACTAACCAGAATTTAACTTGCTACGCGAACGTGTATACTTGCACGGTTTGAGAGTAATTTCACACTTTGTTGGTTGAGTTTCCTTCGTCATCGACGAAATTGAGACTTGCCACGTCACTCGATCATTTCTTTATACCTTAATTTTATTTGATAAATTGTGTGATAGATTATTCGCTAACTGTATGTACATGTAAAATTTGTTTTTTTTTTGTTCAATTAATAACATAAGTACATGTAATTAAATGGACAATAATCGAATGGTTTCATTGTTTTGTGGAATTATAAATACTCGTTAATACTAACTATTATGGAATGATTAAATTTGTCAAAGAGGGTCTTCAGGTGCACAAGGTGATGAGTTTAATCGATAGCGACCACCTACCTAGGAATTAATCTTTTACGAGTTTCCTTGACATGTAAGGTCAGACGGTATGTGTCGTGACATTAGCCGAGGTGCATGATTAAACATAGGGGTTTTTGCAGGAATAGACCAAATTGATAAATATTTACAACACTAGGCAAATTTGAAAAAATTTAGCAACCATAGTCAAATATACGGTATAAAGTAATACTTTTTATACTGAATAACTAATATATAATACAGTATGATGAGTATTATTTATATTGTATATTTGACTATGGATACTAAATATTTTCAAATTTGCCTAGATCTGTAATTTTTTTGTAAAATTAGATTATCAGTACAATTTCCCTTAAACTTATTATTAACTATTAGTACAAAAACGTTTGAATTTACCTACATTCATTAGAATTATTTACTTTTTTTTTTGTTAATCGATCATTTAATTCGCCTTGTAATTATTGATAAGTGAATAACTAATCTTTAAATATTTAATTGAAAAATTGTACTTGTTAGGCCATTTTGAAGAAATATTTGCAAATTTGTCATAAAATCAAAATAATTGCAAATTTAATTTTTCATTTTTTATTTTCGGAAATTGTTTTTTACAAAATCTCATTATGCCCTCGACATCATTAATTGCGATTTTGATTTAAATTTAAATTATCATTAAATATTAAATCTCATTTACAATTAATGCAATCTCATAACTTCATTTTTTGTACATTTCATAATCATAGTAATTAATGTCTTTGATTTCAAATTTCATTTCTCAATTTTCTAAAATTCTCAATACGTTTTACTTGCTTCCTCACCCCATTTCCGACCTATCTTCTTCATTTGTTCGCCTTTTTGATTGTCTCTCGGTATTTTGCTTCCTACATGTTGTCCACCATACTGTACTGTCTCCTTTTCAGATATGTCACAGTCGTTAGAGTATGATATGTACTTTTTCGTATCTGCTTTTGTTACTTTTCATTCTCAATTTTTACTGTTCCATTCTATATCATTATAGTTCCAATTTGTATCATAATGTATTATACCGTACAAACCTTAATATTCCATAATTCTTTCGAATACTGTTTAATGTACATTGTATTTCAATACGTACACATTATCATTTTTCATTCTTCAAACAATTGAACATCAGACATATCATGAGGTGAATGAGAATAGTTTGTACTTGTGTTTTATACGCATTCTTTCAACAAGCATTGGTCATTTAATTTACACTGATTATCATTTTGTACCGTATAATTTACACGTATGGTTTAAACACATTGTAGGTTCAACAAGTATCTCCCTCCGTATTGCACATGGTGGTCAGTGGGATGAGAATGAGATGTACCATAACTATGAAATAACTGAAGTATATCTGGACCAACGCACTCCCTATATCAACTTAATGCTTTCTATTATGACGAAATTGTGCATTCAATATTCAATTGAAATCTCACCCACGTATGTTAGCGTAGATCTATTTCATTTTGCAATATTGTATATTGTATACAATACTTTCTATGTTCACATTTTACATTCTACATCTTGCATCACTTATACAGTACACCCAATAATTTCTAATCATATTCAGTACATCTTTCGAACGCTCATTGCATACATTACATTTTCATTCCACAATACTGTATTATTTACACATTTATATCATACGAATTATAATATATTACAATAGTGTGTGGACGTGTTAATGATATTGTACAACTTCTCTAGCTTCTTAAAGCATTCCAATCTGTATTGTACATAGTGGTCAGTGAGTTGAAGACATCAATAGACAAGAGACATTTCATGGAGATTTGGTATTTACTCTCTTTACTACACGATATTGTCTTAATTTTAATGTGTCATTTCTAACTACTTATATATTTGTAACTTATGGCAGGTACATCATGTTAACGTTCAAGACAGAAGCTGTAACTGTAGAGAATACGACTTAATAGAAATACCGTGTGCTCATGCTTGTGCCGTCTCACTACACAAATAATTTCCTTCTACATATGTTGTTTATGATTTTTTGTTATGTACTTGTTTTGTACGACATCCATATCATGCTTGTAAACTATTTTCATTTCAAAACACTGTTTAATTTGTTGATATGGTGACTTAAATTGTGCAATACAGAACAAATATTTATGATGATTAGTAATAAAACTGTTATGGATTCGAATATACAAACAGTTTGATTTTATGTAAAATTAGGAGAGTATAGAACGTATTGTGTAGTTTGTACATATAATAAACACATAACAGTAAAACTAGAGTGCATGAGTCACAAACAAGATATAATTACAAAGTACAAACAAACACTAATTGAAAATTCAAAGGAACAAACACTATCTGACAACCACTATACCGTATATGCATTTACCAACTCATTTAGTTTAACACAAAAACTACAATACCCTCTAATTTATTGACGATTATTACAAAATCTCAAGACTACAACACTCATATCTCAAGAATTCTCTCACTCTCCACTATCGTACAACAAATGTTGTATTTAAAAAACCCTAAAAACTAAACCTAACTATAAACTTACCGTATGATGACCTTCAATTCGTCTTTCGTCGTGTTTCTGATTCAAATCGTCAATTGCAATAACGTTTAAATGTCGTTGAGATTGTGCAACCATAGGTTTTTTTTCTGGAGAAATCAAGAAGAAGACCAAATGAGGGAAAATTCATAAGAAATTAAATGATTGACGATTTTTTTTCTTAAAATATTGTCTTTAATGTTTGTAATAAATGCACATTAATTTAAGAGTTTATGGGTATGGAATGTGGTATAGTTAATTCCCCTAAATTCATAGGTGATTGATTGGAATGGGAGACGGTTTCCCTTTTTTGAATTTTCATACGAAATTAAAAATCAATTATTTGAAAGTATTTTTGTAATTGATTATTTGTATAATTTATAATGTAATAAAAGAAAATCTAGATTTGATAATATTTGTCTAATCATATATATTTGCAAATACTTTTCATATATAGTCTATATATGCAAAAAGCTCTTATAATAATTTGTGGGTTAATACACAACTTTTCATCCTAACTAATAATAATTTGTCATAATAACTTACCGTTTATAATAAACCAACGAACCCTACCCTAAACATGCCTAATTGTTTTAGTTCAACCACAAGGTCACCACTTAATAACTTTAAACATCAATCATGCCATTCTCATTAATATTTGAAACAAAGTTTTACAAATCCATTCTGATTAAATCTTAAATTTTATAATGAAACTTGGCCATACATATTAAAGCTACATGCGTACCAGATATGAGTTTTTTATATAGTCATCTTCCTTATCATCATTCCATGGCCCTCTTGACTATGCTTAGAAGAATCTTCAGCCTTTTTCACTTCATTTGAACCCAATTTCTTTAATCTAGCTGATGCAAAAAGCCAAGTTGCCTCCATTTGCTTGCTTATCATTCTAGCTGCATGATATGGGATCTTGATTCTCTTACTATCACCCATTAATCCATTTCCTTGATCAATTTTGAATCCAATATTGACAAACATTATACAGTCCATCAAGCTCTCTTTTGGCAACCCTTTCATGTCATAAGCCTGTGATCTTCTCCACAAGCTCTTAGTGTGAGAATTTGTTGGATTTGCGTAACACAAAGCTCGAGTCGAGTCGCTAATGGCTGCATCCGGATCCCTCAACAACAAATGGCATTGCGCTTTGTTGCTATGAAGCACCATTCTCTCTTTTCTGAACTTCAATGGACACAAATCCAACCCTTGTTTGTATTTTCTTAAAGCTCCCTCTGTTTCTCCCAATCTAAATAGCTCATTTGCTTGTTGTTTTATGAGATTTACCAATCCTCTCTTCTCTTCAAGCCTCTCCTCACACACCAATTTATCTTTCCTTTTCCTCTCCACTTTCAACTCCCATGTCTCTCTTAACACCCTTTGGAGATCATTTAATTCTTTCTTTTTTGTGATTTGGTAATTGTAATCTGATAGAAGAGCTTGTGTGATGGCTTCACCTACATTTGTTTTGTCTCCAAGTGTTTTGATTTCGACCAAATCTATGAGACAAAAGGCAGCAATTTCAATAACGTTGTACCTCGTTTGTGGGTCTTTGAGGAGGAGTAAGAGACATTCAATCCCAATGTATTGCCAGTCATCTGAGGATCTAGACAAGTTGCAAAGGGTGTCAATGATTTCTGTGGATTCAGCTATGTACTTCCTTGAAAATTTGTTGTAACTCAAGATTCTTATGAGTCCAATTCCACCAGTTGAGGTGTAATTTGACAATCCACCCCACATTCCACATAATTTCCTTAAGAAAATTGAGTTGTTGCAAATGAGATTCAAACATCTCCCTTTGGAAGCAAAGCACTTCACCAAATGAAGACACCAACATTGAAGTTGGCTGCTCCATTCCTCTGCTTTTCTATCTTCAATCTCTCTCCCACCAACACCTCTTGTGAGCAAATCTCTATGGTATTTCTCTCTCTTCTCTTCACTTTTTGCCACAAAATCTCCATACACTAAATCAAGGCAAGAGGATGCAATCTCCATGGCTGATTTGACAATCTCCTCTTGATATGGAACAAGGGCTTCAAAGGTTGAGTTGTAGCTAGCGAGGTGACCGAGTGCTCGAACGCTGACTCTTTGCTCGACCCAGCTCATTTTTCCTCTCAAAAGCTCCATTAATGGCGGAATCACTCCCGAGTCAACTGCTTTCTCTGCAAACTCAGGCTTGTGCATGGTGTAAGACCCAATCACATGCCCTGCATAGTATGGGATGTAGATATTTTGGTCCCTAAGGAGCCAAGTTTTGTCCTTTACGCCCCTTTGGATCAAGCTCCCCATGCATTGGAACACACCAAGAGAAGGGTACTCTCTGTCATTTGGCTGAGCCATGGCTATGTGCCAAAGTGCACTAAGGACAAGGACATGGTCGTGGTCGTGGCCGTGGCCGTGGTCGCTGTAAGGCAACTCATCGAAGCATTTCTTCAATCCAGCTCTTCTTGTTGGTGAGTGGGTTTCTTTCATTAGGCAAAAGAAGCAAAGGGAATTGGTGCAAGATCTCATCTTTGAGCGCTTGGTGAAGGTGGTGGAAATGGGGTTTGTGTTTGTTTTTTTATGCATTTTGTAATATTGGATAATAATAATTTAGGGTTTTTGGAAGAAATGGGTTTTGGCTTTAGGGTTTGGTGTTTAAGACCATATGAAAATGATAGATAAAAGCAAAGGAGGGGTTTGAGAGCAACGGCGCATGGAAGCTCGAATTTTTATAACTGAACTCAAATTGTTTAAACAGATCTCGATTTCCCATATCAATCGTAACTTCTAATTAGAAAATATAGATGAAGAAGAACACAAGAACTACCTTTATAAGATTATTCATGTTTACCCCATTAATAAATACTCCACATAAATTAATGGGGATGTTTCCAAATGGAGTAAAAGTAAGAAATATATATATCAAAAAATAATTAACGAGTTAGAAGAATGTATATTTGTTTATTCAAATTTTCCAAGGATAAGAGTCAGTTAGATCTCTCCAACTGCTAAACTCTATTTTTATTTGAGTTACCTGCAACTGCTAAACTAAAAATACACAATACATATATTTTAAAGGTAAAATGGACATATTTCAACTAAATATTATACCTATGCTTTTAATTAATATTTTATAACATTTGAGATTCAAGATTTAGAATGTAGATTTAACATCTCATGACTCTCTCAACGGACTTGTTATCTACTTATCTTGAAGTGTATGCGAAATTAAAGATTGTTTTCACAAATCAACATGAGTCTATTCAACATTTTATCCTTAAAAAGAAGTTACCAAACATAAGATTTGTTCAAATCAAACCCACTTAAATATGAATCAATTTTTATGATTTTGTTTTAGGAAATCAAAAAATTGAAGTTTTGTTCTCCTACATTCGAATGTTTGATATCATGGCTCAAGATCAGGATCTAAGATACTCAAAGGTTTTCTAATTTAAGAGTTCTCCAAAAGTTTCAAACCAAGGATGTCTAGAAAGAGCATACTTCAAAATCTGTAACTTCAACCAATTTGATTGTCCCTCAAAATTATTGCAATATGCCTTGAACTGTTTAACACCCTATTGTTACTTAGTTAGGAGCCCTGTGGTCTGATTAGCAAGTTGGGTCCAAGGGGGAGGTTCCTTATAGAGGTTCGGGAAAAAAGCCCCCTTAAACTAGACAAAATATCTAAACAGGTTTATGCTTCCACATTTAAGCATTTATATAATTTGAGCCTATTTTATAATAGAATTTTATGAAATACACTATATAAAACATTTTTGAAATTCTAGCTTCAATTTGACGAGTAAAAAAAAAAAAAAAAAAAAAAAAAAGTTTTCCTTGGCGATTATTCGGAAGAGGTAAGATGGCCACCTTTTGAATTTGTAAGGCGGCCAAAGTGGTTCCCACGTCACAGAGGCAATATGTGGTCCACTCCTCTTTAATTCTTTTCTCTCCCCCACATCAACACTCGTCGCCTTATGCCAAGAGAGAGAAAAAAAAAAAAAAAAAAACAATAGAAATTGAACATATGTAAAAACAAAAAGTTTGAGATTCCCTAGTAAAATTTGTGATCATATTGTCTGAAAGAAAAACATGATCATCTAGGCCAGGTAATTCCAAGTCTAGAGCTCCCTAGCCGCCCCTATCTTCAAGCAACAACATTCCAAAGAAGATTTGAAGATATGCACCTAGCTAGCAGTGAACTTCCGGCCAATTCCCATATTACCAATTAATAAACTAAAAAACTTATTAAACCCAAAAGTTATGGTAAAAACCTGCAACTTCTTCATCATAACATATATGAGCATATATTATAAATATTAGATATTAAGTACAAAAATATGCAGAAGGGGAGGGGGACCACAGATTGAGTATCCCTTTAATATATGCCTAAACTTAGGGTAGCAAAAATGGGGTATTGAAATGTTTGAATAATGGGAAAACAAGTACAAAAGGAGTGAATAAATGTTTGTATTTTATTAAATGAAACAAACAAACAAACAAACATGCTTATGAAGCTCGTGCGAGGAAGGTGTCAGGAATTCAGGATGGGGTTTATTGAGTTCGCAATTGGATGGGTTTTACCCTAAGATTTCATTCTATCATTTTGTTTGTGGTCCTCACTATCCCACACCTTTCACTTTCGCCTACTTGATGGTGGTGGATGCTGCACTTTAACCCATTTTAAGCCATGGCTGAACAATCCACGCTTTGCCCCTAAATTTAGGAAACTGTCCCACCAGCTACAAATGTTGAGTTTAATTCAAATTCTACAGCCTCACTATGTACACCGAGTCATATGAGACTCGCCACCACCCCTTTGTTCTACACCAGGATACCACTGGTATCCCTCAAACAAAGTATACTAAGCCATACGAGGCTCATCACTCTACATTGGGAGTCTTGTCCACCAACGTTGCTAGGTTAATATCATGGCTCTGATACCACTGAAGGAATTGTGTCCTAAGACAAATCCCGCAATTACTAAATATAAATAGGAATTATTATGGAGATAATAATTAAT
>JBBMEF010000014.1:9034844-9054771 GCA_037832685.1 Sicyos baderoa | reverse complement strand
ATATTAAAAAGTTTTTAATTCATGCAAAGTTAGTAAAGATCTAGGTTTAGGACCTCTAGGAGGTCGGGTCTTTACAACTACAACATTTCAACAAGAAATTTTATGTTAAAAACTAGCATGCTCGACATTTAAACGTAACAAGTTATGCATAACTCCCTTTCCTTGGCCGAACTTCCCAAGGATTAACAATCCAGCTGAAAATGGGCTTTTCCTAAGCCTTTACCAACTTCCGTGACCTAAAACACACAAAACGGGTAAGATGTAGCACCTTAGACTGCCAAAAATGGACTCAGAACGACGAAATTACCCAAAATTGAGGTTCTGGATTTTTCGGTCAACGGTCAACGGCGGGGGCGGCGCGTGAGTCAACGGTGGCAGCGCGTGGGTCAGCGACGCGCTTGGAAAGCTCGGGACACGTGTCAGCAATCGGGCGCGCGGTTGACCGGTTCGGGAAGATCCAGCGGTCGAAGCGCTTCGGTCTCCGGCTCGGAGCGGACGTGCGGTTCGGTCGCTGGTTCAGACGGATCTGACGGCTGCGAGGCTCGGCACCTGGTTCGGGCGAATCGGACGGTAGGCGCGCTTCGTCCGAGGCTTCGGTGCAGGTTCGGCTGGGACGCACCTCGCGCGCACTTCAGCTTCCCGCTCGGACAGATCCTGCGGTTCTGGGAGGCTCGGAGCTAGGCTCGGCTCCTAGGGTTGGACGCGCCCCTCAAGTTCGGTACAGCCGCAGTTTTCCCAAAAACTCCTGTTTTTCTCATGTTTTCACAAAACGGACTCGATTTTCCAAGCCAAGACTTGAATTTTTGAGCCGCTCGGGATGATCCGGTTCCGATTCTTCACACCCAACAAACCCAAACTGGTTTGAAAGCTAAAATCACGATCCCGAAATGCGAAGATGGAGGAATGATGTGACAAATGGTAAAATTTGGGAGAGATTCTAGAGGCGGAAGGTGATTCGACCAATGAGAACGACTTTCTGGCTTCTGGAACTGTGAGGTGGCACTCCACAAACGTTTAATCATTTTCCAATCGATCGAGAAATCTGTTACAATGAATCCCAGATCCCCTTATTTCTCTGCTGACTCACTCCTCCACGACCGAGCAAAAAAAGAATTCAATTTTAAATTACAATAAAATCAAATACTAACCTGATTTAGTTGAGGGAAAAAGGCAGGTTGTTCCAAGGATTAACCACTTTTTGGCTTTTAAAATTCCCACTACCTCTATGGATTAATAAAAGTTGGATGTGGTTATTCTGTCCTTCTGAATGTGTTCTTTGTGCAGAGGATTCTTTGTTATTTTTAATCAACAACTTGCGTTTATTGATTAATTAGGAGGGTGATTGTTAAAAGGAGCTTTAAATCTATTTGTGATGAGTGAGTTTGTTATTAGAGAAATTAGTGATTAGTTTTAACTAAGAACCATTTAGTCTTTTTGGGTCAGCTGCTGACACCTTTTATTGGAACAAAAATTCTGAACTCTCTCTGCACCGTGGATTAGGCTATGTCGAACCACGTAAATTACTTGTCTTCCTCTTCTACTTTTTGATTCTATTCTACTGTGTTTTTCCCTTTAGTTCTTGAAATCTGTCATTGCCCAATTTGCAACGATCCTCTTCGCACAAACAAAATCTACCCAACATCAAATGAAAAAAACTGTTTGTCTCCTTACGAAGCAAAGCCTTCTTAAGTACATATGTGGGATCATTTGATATCATAAAATTTTAATTTAAACAGCAACATATATTAAGGAGGGCTTTTCTCCTAATTCATAAGTAGGCTAAATATTTTAGTTCTAAGAGTTATCCATAACAAAAAATCAATTACAAAGTAAGAAATATTTAGATAATAATGTTCATTCAACTAAATCTAATTTAAGAAACATTCTATTTTATTTTAACTAAAAGAAAAATGAAAGTGATCCGACCATATAGATTGGCATTGAGATGACATAAATATTACTCATCGACTTTTTTCTTTATTTTTTTTTTTGAGTACAAATTGGGGGAAGGGGATTACAAATACCGACTCTTCCAGGGTTTGAACCGATTTACAACCAAACAATGAAACAATTACGCCACTGAATCTTTCGTAATTGATTTTTCTCTTTATTGGCGTAAGGTGGAGTGAGATAGTGACACATGTGCTATATGTGTTTAACTCCATATTAGAGTGACACGTGTTAAGAAACTGAGAATGAGTCAAAAGTAATATAAATGGAGCCGCACGACATTTAGCAGATAGAAAATTCATCACCAACCGATTAATTAGTCGCATAAAGCGACTGGATCGACTTCGAACCGAGACTTAGCCTCAGCCTTAATTTCAGAAAAATGGACTTGGTCTTCCACATAAAGTCCACATTGAAGATATCTGGTATTCATCTTTCAGCTGAGCATACTGACCGTTAAATGCTTTCTCCACTAATTCATAAATCAAGAATTTTATGAGAAGCGTTCACTAACTTTGTTAGCTACGTCCACAAATAAAAAAGAAATTAATAATACAAAAATGTACATTAAATTAGGATTAGAATTCTAAAATAATCTATATAGCATACTTAAATAAAATTCTATCACAAAATATGGTCAAATATATATATATATACACACGAAAACATAATTATACAACAAAAATACCTTAAACGTCGGCCAAAAGTCCAATACGAAAAATACATTATCACAAATTCAGTTACGTATATATTTCGTTTAGATTTTTGGGACAACATCGACCTTCTATCTTAGACTCCGACTCGCTAATCGGGTAGCAAGACCCCGCTTGTTAACCGGACAACAAAATTATTGACTAAATAATCATGGAACATGATAGTTTAGAGGCATCTAGATGTTGTGATTTCAACATTTATCAACAGCCTTGGATGTTTCTATTTTGGAGTTTGTAGAGGAAATGAGGAGAGTCGAAGAAAAAATGGAGTAATTTAGAGAGACAAAATACTTATTTGGGAATTGGTATAATGAGAGGAGAGATTGTAAAAAGAAAGGCAATTTGGGTACACCTTAAGTAGCACCCTCACCGTGATATCATTTATTTGAAGTCACACATCTTATTTAGAGATCGAAGTTGATGAGTAGAAATGTTTATTTTAATATTAGTTTTTTTTTTTTATATTAAGTTTGTTATGATCATGGGATATTTATACTCATTTATAAGTTTAATATATTTTATTTTATATTATATAGTTTAGTGGACAAAATGTGTAGCAAGTAAAAGGTGTTCGGATTTTGGTGTTGAGAAAAAAAGGTTTTGTATTTATTTTTGAGAAACATTTTTAGTACTTAGATTTAGAGTTGAGTTTTAATTTGGTCTCTAAATTTGAAAAAAATGAATACTTTTAATTTCATATTTGAATAATGCTCAATTTTAATTCTTAAGATAACAAAATTGTTAATGGGTTAAAATAATATGTTAACGAGGATGATGATGAGACTAATTTTAAAATTAATAGATTGATGATGTGGTTATATTATAATTTATTTTAATAAAAAATACATTATAAAAATAAAAAATTAAAGTACATGAACTTTTTATTTTTAGATAGAATCAATGTAGTGACTTTTCATTTTCAAAATTGAAAATTTAATATTTGAAGTATCACATTCTTTTATTTTATTAAAATTATCGAGTCAATTTTTCAAAAAAAAATTATTAAATCATTTTGATTTAATTAAGGGAGTTTTACATTGAATAGCAAAAAAAATTATAAAAATATCATAAATATCACTTTTTTAAAAATATTGTATATATATATAGTAGAAAAATGGGGCGTCCTTTGTAAATTGACCAAAAAACCTTTCTATTTTCAGTTGATAGTCTTCAATTAATTTCAAATGATAATTTTAAATCAATTTTCAGTTGATAGTCTTCAATTAGTTTCAGTTGATAGCGTTCAATTAATTTTCACAAAATTTCTAAACTAATTCATTTGGGGCATAAAAAGGAAACAATATACTTAAAAAGACCGAAAAGTTCATTTCAATCAATTTACTAGTGATTGACTCGATTAGTTTGCTAGTGATTGACTTTATTAGTTTGCTAGTTATTGACTCTATCAGCTTTTTAGTGATTGATTATGTAATACTCCGACCACTAAAAATTAATAGTTTCAATCACTAAGAAATCGATAGATTCAATTATTGGGAAAGAGCCAAATTGAGAAATCAACTGATAGATTTAGTTATTTCATTAACGATCAAAGGGTAGCTCAATTGGTCAAAGGGGGTCTTATGGTACATAAGGTGATGAATTCAAACCCCATGATGACTACCTACCTAGAAATTAATTTCAAATTAATCCACCGATTAAGACTTCTTCCTTTTGTACTTAAAAAACAAAAAAAAAAAAGGGAAGGAATTAGTTGAAGTTCAAACTGTCTTAGTTTAGCATTTACTAATGGTAAAAATGGGTTTTTAAATCAACAACATCAGGAGGACATCTATTTTAATTGCAACAAAATGTTTTCTATTTATAAATTAATTTATTTAAGAAAACATCTATTTTTTCATTTTGTTAAAGCCATTGATTGCTACAAATTGCAGAGCTAAACAACAGCTACCCAACATCAAATTAAAAAACAGATGACATTGTGAGAGAGAGGATTGTTACAATATGCTAAAGTCTATCAGTAACAAAAATAATTAAATTACAACAGTTCTCAAGAATTCGTGCATTTTGGGTAATGTGCAAGAATGACTTTTCTGTTTATCACTGCCGCGTAAGGTTTAAACATGTGTGATATAGGTGTTAATCTCTATATTGGACACGTGTTATCCTAATTTGTTTGAGAATCCGTCAAAACAATGAAAACGCACCATAACATTAGCAGATACAAAATTAGTCGCATAAGGCGACTGGACTTCGAACTGAGACTCAACCTCAGCCTTTATTGGAGATTAATGGACATCAAGTCCTTGATGAACAAATCTGGTTTTCAACTCTCATGCCTCACCATACTCACCCTTAAATGCGGTTAGGATCTCACAAATGTCCACCATTGAAAAATGGGAGAATCCAATATCAATATAAAAGAGATATAGGTTACTCTCTTCATTGCCAATTAATTTTGAGGTGGAACTCCATATTCTCTAATATGGTATCCGAACCCATAAACCCCAAACGAATATCGATCCAATAAAAATGAAATTGAAATCCGACTTAAGATTGTTGAGCTCAAAAGATGCACCATCTTGAGAGGGCATGTTAGGATCTCACAAATGTCCAACATTGGAAAGTGTGAGAGTCCAACATTAATATAAAAGAGATATGAGTTACTCCCCTTATTGCCAATTGATTTAGAGGTGGAACCTCATATTCTCTAATAAATGCAAAGTTAATTCACTAATAATGTGTTAGTTATATCCACAAATCGAGAAAAATACTCTTTTATATTAAGAAGTTAAAGAATATAAAAAATGTTGGTCAAATTAAGACTAGAGTTTCTACCGAGTTTATATAGCATACTCTCGTAAAATCCTACCCAAAACATGGTCGAATACATAATAAAAACTCAATGCGAAAGCATAATCCAATTATATATTTTGTTTAGGTTTCTGTCTTGGATCCTCACTCACTAATCAGGTAGTAAGATTCTCGCTCGTTAACTGGACCAAAAAATTCTTGACCAAGTAATCGTAGAAGATGATAGTTCACGGCACCTAGATGTTGAGATTTCAAGATTTATCAACAGCCTAGAGCTGGACCTCTATATATTCATTCACTTCTACCATAAAATTCCACATCACATCAAGACATGGCTTCCCTCACCACCCATTTCCAGTTTGCCATTTTCACTTCCATTATAGTTTTGAAATGCTGTTTGTTTCCAAGTGTTGGATCAACCACTCTGAATCTTGACTCAGACAAACAAGCTCTGCTTGCAATGAAGTCTGCATTCCAAAACACTCAGCCTCTGTCTTCATGGAACAACCAAACTCCATCTCCCTGCACCTGGCTCGGCGTTACGTGCAACCGAAACGGCACCCGAGTTGTCGCCTTGAGCCTCACCAACTTTCAACTCTCAGGCACCATTGATCCTCATGTTGGAAACCTCTCATTCCTTCATTCACTTCAACTCCAGAGCAACCAACTCAATGGCCCAATCCCAAATCAAATCACCAATCTTTTTCGCTTGAGAGTTTGGAACATGAGCTTCAACAATTTAGACAGCTCATTACCTCCCAACATCAACAAAATGGCTGATCTTGAAATCCTTGACTTGATGTCCAACAAAATTAATGACAAACTCCCTAACCAGCTCAGTGAATTAACCAAGCTGCAAGTTCTGGTTTTGGCACAAAACCAACTCTATGGTGAAATCCCACCTGCTTTTGGTAATCTTTCTTCACTTGTTACAATCAATTTAGGCACAAATTCAATCAGTGGTCAAATTCCTAGCACAATTGCTGGTTTACCAAACTTGAAGAACCTGAATATAGTTATTAACAACCTCTCTGGCATTGTTCCTCCCAGCATATACAACATGTCTTCCTTAGTCACTATAGCCTTGGCTTCCAACAACCTTTGGGGAACATTTCCCAAAGATATTGGAGAAAAACTCCCAAATCTTTTAGTATTCAATTTTTGCTTCAACAAATTCACAGGAACCATCCCTGAGTCTTTGCATAACATTACAAAGATACAAGTCATTCGCTTTGCGCATAACTTTCTTGAAGGAACTGTCCCAGCAGGCCTTGAGAAACTTCATGATCTCAATATGTACAACATTGGGTACAACAAGCTTGTGGGTTCAGACTCAAATGGGGGCCTCAATTTCATAACTTCCTTGACAAACAGTTCTAAGCTTGCTTTTCTTGCTCTTGATGGGAATAGTTTTGAGGGTGTGATTCCAGATTCCATTGGGAATCTCTCCAAGGATCTTTCTAAGCTGTACATGGGAGAGAATAATTTTTATGGGAATGTACCTGCAACAATTTCTAATCTTCAAGGCTTGTCTCTGCTAAATTTGAGTGACAACTCTTTATCAGGTGAAATCCCATCTCAAATTGGGAGATTGGATAAACTTCAAATGCTTGTTTTGGCAAGGAATCGGTTTTCGGGTCGTATTCCGAGTTCTTTGGGTGATCTTCGAATGTTGAATCAAATTGATCTATCAGGAAATGATTTGGCTGGTAACATACCCATCTCTTTTGGGAACTTTATGAATTTGCTTTCCTTGGATTTGTCAAAAAATAAGCTTAATGGAAGTATACCAAGAGAGACTCTCAATTTGCCTGCTTTGAGCAAGGTTTTAAATCTATCAAATAACCTTTTCAGTGGGTCTCTTTCTGAAGCAATTGGGTCTCTAGAAAATGTTGTGGCTATTGATATCTCTAATAACCATATCTCTGGTAACATTCCTTCTTCAATCAATGGCTGCAAAAGCTTGGAGGTTCTGATAATGGCAAAAAATGAATTTTCAGGCCCTATTCCAAAAGCTTTAAATGATCTTAAAGGCCTCCAACTTCTTGATCTCTCCTCAAACCATCTTTCAGGCCCCATTCCTAATGAGCTTCAACAATTAAAAGCTCTTCAAACTCTAAACCTCTCTTTCAATGATCTTCAGGGAGTTGTTCCAACAGAGTTTGAAAATATCACTAACCTTTATTTGCAAGGCAATCCTAGGCTTTGTGATGAACATTTCTCATGTGCATTGAAAGGGACAAAAGGAAAGGTGATTAAAATTGTTGTCATCTCTGTTTTATCAGCATTGCTAGTTATTTTCCTTGTGTTTGGTGCTGTGGTTTACTTTCTAAGAAGAAAATAAAAGGATACATTGCCATTATCAACTGAATTGCTAAAGGGGAAGCCTGCAATGATCTCCTATCATGAGCTTTGTTTGGCAACTGAGAATTTTAGCTCAAAAAATTTGATTGGAAAAGGAAGCTTTGGAACAGTCTACAAAGGCTATTTGGCACAAGGGATTGCTGTTGCAGTCAAGGTTCTCAACACTGAAAGAGCTGGCTCAGTTAGGAGCTTTCTCGCAGAGTGCGAGGCTCTGCGAAACGTGAGACATCGAAATCTTGTTAAGCTAATCACATCATGTTCCAGCATAGACTTCAAGCACAAGGAGTTTCTTGCTTTGGTTTATGAGTTTCTAAGTAATGGAAGCTTGGATTCATGGATTCATAAACATAAACATCATGCAGATGGAAGTGGGCTAAATTTACTACAGAGATTGAACATTGCCATTGATGTTGCTTCTGTGTTGGACTACCTCCATAACGGCTACGACGTTCCGATTGTTCACTGCGATTTGAAGCCGAGCAACATTATCTTGTCGGAAGAGATGACTGCAAAAGTTGGGGATTTTGGGTTAGCTCGTTTGCTGGAGGGTGAAAATAACCAATCTTCTTCCATTACTTCCAGCCATATCTTAAAGGGTTCCATTGGTTATGTTCCTCCAGGTTCGTTAACATTAAAATTTTGTCTTTATTTTTTTTTATATCGGTGAATGTTTTTGTCAGCTTATGCAGACTTCAATTATTCTCCCGAGAAAAAAAAAGATTGTCTGACCATACAATATTTGACAGTCAAGGATACGATATAAAATTAATTACTAAGCAGACGGCCACCAGGAACCGAAACCATAACTTTTAGATCCACAAGACTGTTATTAACTAGTGTGTTACATCCATCTCAAAATCAATCGGTTGTGAGAGTAGTCCATCTATCTTAGATATGCTTGGAGATCATCTCATTTTTTGGCTCACCAATCTTAAAATCGGATCCCAATTTCATTTTTATTGGACCGAACATTTTGGTTTTATGCACTATGATACCACATTAGATAGATGGACATCCATCTCAAAACTAATTAGACGTTGTGAGAAGAGTAGTTCATCTATCTTATAAACGTTTGAAAGTATTCCCACCTTATTAATGTGGGATCCCCAACATAAGTCAAGTCAACTCATGGTTAAAGTATTTTTTATGTGTATATATATGTGTGTGAGTACTTCGATCATTCTTGCGAGATAGACTGTTTGACCCTACAACATTTAACTGTTAAGAAATCCATAGAAAATTATTCATTAGCTATGCGGAAAATCGAACTCATAATTCTTAGATTCATAAAACTCTCTCTAACTACTAAATCTAAGTGAAGGGATGGTTACAGTTTTGTTTTTTTTTATGCAAAACAACTTGTTCTTAGAGTTTTTGACACTAGAAATTAAGCTCTCTGTTACTGCAGAATATGGACTAGGAAGAAAGCCAACAACAGCTGGAGATGTGTACAGTTTTGGAGTGACATTGCTAGAGGTTTTCACAGGGAAATGCCCAACAAATGAATGTTTTTCAGGAGAGTTGAATTTGATCAAATGGGTCCAATTGGCATATCCAAAGGAGATGGATGAAATAGTTGACTCTGCTCTGTTAGAATCACATTGCAACTTATACTATGAAGAACAAGAGATTAGCACAACTAGACAGTACGATTGTCTTGTTGATGTCGTTGGGGTTGGGCTCTCTTGCACTGCGAATTCGCCTGAAAAACGCATTGGCATGAAAGATGTCTTTTTGAAGCTCAAGTTGATCAAAGCTACTCTTCTCCATCATTCAAATGGGAATGATGAGTAAAAGCAAATTTTAAGGGTTTGAGAGTCCAAGGAAGAATCATAAAAAGAATAAATTTTTGTTTACGAAAAATGATATGCAAACGTAACCATTTTAAGTACAAACATATCTCATAAATGGTAGAAAGTCAAGTTGTATAAGTTGGGATTCTCCCCTTATTTCTTTTTTTCTATATTAAGTGAATTCTATATTTTATAAATAATTTGATAGAATTTTTATAGTATAAATTTATTCATCATGTAATCTATTGGTTGTGAGTAATATTATCCACTTATATATAGCTTCATGGTATTAGAGTTGTAAAACTATTCTAGCTTCAACACGAAACTCTAGCTCGACCTTTCTTGTGTTGTAATCACCTTCTTCAACACTTAAAATAATTCGGTGTTGTTACTACACTCTTAAATTGTTGTCTTCATTCAATCAGTAGCCATGTTTGTACAATGTAATCGTATTTATTCCAATCTACAAGCCATCATTAGGCACAACATCGTGCATTAGTCGTAAATCCCAAATCGAGATCCACTTTTCTTCAGCCGCAAATCGAGAATCATATTGCTCAGTTCCAATCAAGAAATCACGCGTCGCTGAGCTCTAGATGCAAATTATGCACTACTAGGTCTGCGCATCTCGTCATTCAGAAAGCCACACCTATCGGTTATAGTTTTTTTTTTTCTTTTTTGTAGTCGAGACATTCGCGATAAATTTGGAGAGGAAGACCTAATTATTGGTTCATCAAGACGGTCAACTGTCAAAGTTGCTACAGTATAGTCAACAGTTAAAATCAACTAAAAAAGATTTGTAACTTCAACTTGCAATTTTCATCATCTCCAAATCAGTTTTAATTTTTCATCTGACTGATTTTATCGGGAAAAAGGCAAAGGGAGGCTTTTTTTTTTTTTTTTTAACTTAATTTTTTTAAAAAAACCCATTTTGAACTTAATTCTCAAAAGGGGTCGTTGTGTCTTTCTGAAAGACACAACCACCATTTTTTTTTGGGTTGCGTCTTTCAGAAAGACACAACCTCATGGTCAACACGGAAGAATTGAAAAGTTGTTGGGTTGAGAAAGACGCAACCCACAAAAAAAAGAAAAAAAAATTGAATCCTAACAATATTTTTTATCTAATTAACCAACATAATCTTAACAACTTTTTAAAATATATTTTTGTTATTAACAAAATACAATAATAAAGATTAAAATAGTAAAAACAAAAAGTGTTTTTTAATATGGTAACCCATCATTTTTTTATAAACAAAAAGTATAATTAATCTCTCATTTGTCTCTTTTGAAAATGCAATTTCTATTTTCCATATAAAAACAAACTTTTTCGTCTGATTATTTTGTTTGAAAAACTCTTTAAAATGCTTCTGTATATTTTTTTTAATTCAGTTCAATACTTCTGTTTTTTTCCCTAACAATTGTAATACAAATAATGACAATATGTACAAGTTTTAAAATAAATTTTTGAATTTCTCAAAAAAAAAGAAAAGATTTTTAAACTATTTTCCAAATTAGAATCTGAAAAATGTTAGTCCAAATAGGAAGTTAGTTTTAAATAACAAATTCTAGCTTTAGAATTTATACCTAGGTTATTTATTTATTTTATTTTTCTATTTTCTGCACTTAATATAGTTGACTTATATAAATATTTTTTTAATACTTATGTTTGAGCTAGCTAGAGTTTTGAAATTTTGAGTTCAATTTTATTTGTTTAAGAAAATCAAAGTAAATGAATTAATTTAATATGGTCTCATCAATCTTCACAAACGCCGTTATTAAAAGCATAAGTCGTTAATTATGGACAATAATGCAATTACCTAACCTAGAATTAAAAAGAAGATCATGATCATTCATCATTTTTTCCCATTTTTTACTAATTTAATCTTCATTATTGTATTTTGTTAAGATTATGTTGGTTAATTAGATAAAAAAAAAATTATTAGGATTCGATTTTTTTTTTCTTTTTTTTTTGGTTGCGTCTTTCTCAAAAATGCAACCCAACAACTTTTCGTTTCTTCCGTGTTGACCATGAGGTTGCGTTTTTCTAAAAGACGCAACCCAAAAAAAATGGTGGTTGCGTCTTTCAGACGCAACGACCCCTTTTGAGAATTAAGTTCAAAATTGGCCATTTTTTAAAATTAAGTAAAAAAAAAAGCCTCTCTCTGCCTTTTGCCTGATTTTATCCTTATATTAAATATGACACTTATTCAAGCTGAGAACATTGAGAATTTTGCTTTCCACACTCAAATATTTCTAATTAAATGGATCATCGACTTAGAAGCCTTCGATCATATGACGGGTGATAGATTGTTATATACAATTTATAATCTGCATCAAGGTGATAATTCTATTCGAATTGATGATGGTAATTCGACAAAAGTTGTTATCCAAGTATCTTACTCTTTGATCCTTAAACCAGTTATTATTTGTGAGTACATTCTAAACCGCGAGACTAACTTTCGTGCAATTTCATGTATTTTCAAGACTTAGGATTGAGAAAGGTGCTTCAACATGCGAGATTATGTGCAAGATTATATCTTTTCAAGGTAAACTCTCTTTTGTTCAATAAACTAGTAAATAAGTATAGTAATGCATCAACGTGTTTCCAAATCCTTAGACGTTCCAAATAGCGATAGTCTTGTAATGTTGTGGCAATATTGCTTAGGTCATCCCAATTTTGCTTACCTTGAACGTTTGTTTCCATCGTTATTTATCCATAAAAGAGCAATTTTTCAATGTGAAATAACCAACTCTCCAAACACACTCGTACTTCATATTTGCCTCATCCTTACATACCTTTATCCATGGAGATATTTGGGGACCATGAAGAGTAAACAATGCTAGTGGAGCACACAAATTTCTCTTATTTGTTGATGACAATACTTGACTAAGTTGGACATTTCTTATGAAAGATAGGTCTGAAACAAGTCAACTATTTAACCTATTTAATTACTTGATAAGATTCTTGCAGCTAGGCACAATTTCACACTCTCCTTTGTAGTAAGAAAGAAGATTTGCTTATAGGAATTAATTTCCATTCCTTCTCTGTTAAAGCGAATAAATTCCATTTTTCTAATATGTCCTCCATCTACCCCCACAAGTTCAACAATCAAGAAAACACACCAAAGAAAGCGAAATCAATCAACAAGGAGACAATCAGAAGCACATGACCGTCTCGATTGGGAATGTCTCCGGTGATGAAAAGCACTATTATGAGGGAGAACTCTCATTTTGAGAGAAACTGTAATTAAAATTCATTTGAATTATATAAGCCTCATCTTAATTCATCATACTCTTAAAGTTGAGGATCGATCCCACATGGGAGAGGTAATGAAGCCCTTTTAACATTTATAAGATAGATACACTACTCTAATAGTCAATAAGTTTTGAGGTCGATGAAACCACCTTACTATTTAATATGGTATTTCATTAAACTTGTTAGTTGTATACGCGGGGCAAATGCAAAAGATCTTTCTCAGTAATAATATTATATGTGAAGCATTCTTTTGATTTTAATAAAATAACATGGTATTAGAGTAGGTGTGACACCTGTCAAATCCCTTTTCGTCATTTTATTTTCTTTTTGTTCTTCAATCTTCCGTTTTACTCGTTTTGCACTTTTTCTCTCTTTCATCTTCTTAATGAAGAAATTTCTTGATTCGACAAATTATGTCTGCAATTTAGTCTCTATACGCCTTGATTCGACAAATTATGTTCTTTGAAAATATCAAATCTCATTTTTTCTTTGGGCTCATTGACTGACGATATCCGGTGTTAATATATTGACTAGTAATTAATTTGAAGCAAACTTATTGCTAAGTAACACTAAAAATCAGTTACGTGATGCAATGAGTGATAAATTAAATATACAATCCTAGAGATGCTAAGTGCGAGTGATAGTTAATGAGAGTCTTGCTTCCTAGACAAATAAATACTTTCGCACTTAATGATTTATGGCAGATCCAACTTCCGCTACGATCTTCATCCTAAAACTAGGCAACGTAAGTAATAGTGAGGTTTTTCCTAACACTCTAAACAGTGAGCAGCTGTTCACACAACCTATCATAACATACTAGGTCTACATGCGATTCCTTCTTCCGATTTCGTCGCAAGGTTTATGCGTGGGTAGCTAATCAACGCACAAGTATAATATTTAAATGCAGCAATGTAAAACTTATTAACCTCCGCTTCTAACATGCTTCTATTCATGCAAGATAATTAAAACTCCTATAATGCAGACATAGAATTAAACACATAGTAGAAGCTAAACCAGCATATTTTATTCATCAACTAAATGTTCAAAACTATAATCTATTCCTAAGAAAAACAGTAAAATAGAATTGATGCGGATGTGAAGTACGCAGTCCCCTTGTCATATGTTTCCGCAAACACCACTAGTGCTTCCTCCTAAGACTCGGCCCTAATCCTTAGATCAGTTTGGCCATCTGATTAGCTCACTCGACGTCGACATTCCTCTAGGTATTTATAAGGTTGAATTACTTGGTCGACAAGTTCGAATGAGCGGGAAAATCTTCATTAATGAAAATCTCGTGATTTCTTCTAGTAATTTCTTGATTGACATCGTCTTAAATGTTGATTAGATTCTTCGACTTATTTTCTTGTCGATGTCATTTTCAAAATGCAACTGCCATGTCAGCATGTGTATCTCGCATTGAGTGTTGCCATCCGCGTTTCTAACTCCTTTAGCTTATCCTTCGCATAATCCTGCATAATGTAAACTTTTAGCGCAATATATATGACATTTCCGTAAAACTATGTTTGTGGTACCGAAATGTGTATGCATGTGGATTTCAAAGTATTTATTCTTATTCTCTTTAATCGCGAGTTATTTCCCCCCTAATCCTAAGAATAATGTAAACTAAAATAATCTAAATTATGCTCTATTTGAGAGCTATCACTCATTAATTGTTTGGTTATGTTAATGGAAGCTACCCAGAACTTATTGTAAAAACTTCTAACTCAAGAAGATATTGAATACGAAAAGTGGTTAGAAAAGGATCAAGCTCTTATCACCTTGATTAATGCCACCTTATCACATATGACTCTTTCTTATTTCATTGGCTTTCAATCCTCAAAAGCATGTGGGACACATTGGCAAAATACTTCTCATCAACCTCAAGATCCAACATCGTTGGACTAAAATAAGAATTACAGACTATCAAAAAGAAATATGGTGAGTCTATCAATATTTACCTTCAACAATTTCAAGCAATTGTTCATAAATTGACTGTCATCTTTGTGATAATTGATTATGAGGAACTGTTTTTATACGTTGTGAACGACCTCCTTACTTCTTATAATATCTTTCTAACTTTCCTTAGGACAAATCTCAGAGTATTACCTTTGAAGAACTTCATACTCTTCTCATAAATGAGAAAAACGCCATTGAACAACATGATACGATTAAAGAAACATCAAATACTTCGTCAATGGCCATGATAGCTCAAACAAATAACTCTTACTATAATTCTTGGAAAAAAAATTCACGAGGCAGAGGACGTAACTCTTGTGGTCGAGGTCAGGGTTCTAATAATACTTACAATATGGGGATGACGACCACAATTTTTCTTCTAGTCGAGAGCTTCAGAGACCGTCAATGGCATACAAATCGTGTGGAAGAAGAAATGTATCTGATATGCGAGCGTAGTTCGAATCGCGAACACACAATAATTAAGCGAAATGTTTGTGATTCCCTAAAGGTGCAGTCCTGTTGTAGCAAGTTTTAAAGTAAGTAAAAGTCATCTCCATAGGGATTAGTGATTAATGTAATGCTTTAACGAAATGCAAATAGTAAAAGTAACAGGTGAAATTGTTGTGTTGAATCTAAACTAAGAAAATGATAAACTAACGTAAACTCTGGTAAATGCATCGGAAGGAGACTGTGACATTTCAGAGCGTTTCGCTAAGGAGAAACGACATTAAGCTAAGAAGCGAACAACTGATGGCTTCTCTTTCGCCCTCTCGAGCTCTAGAAGTTGACTCCCTCGAGCTCCTAGTTCGATTCTCTCAAACTCGAACAAATACTGAAACCAAGTAACCACCACTAGACGAACCTTATCTCTAAGTGTTCTTTTTTATTGCAAGTAAAACTTAGCATAATCTAATGAAATGACAAGCAAGTTTGTTCAATTATTTTATCTCGAAAGCGAAATAAAGACATACACACAGTTGATCAGATAGAATGTATTTAACGTTAACACAACATGCGAACTACTCATACTTGCCTACATCCTTCCAATGAAGAAATTAACTACTCATAACAATAATTAGATCTAAAGTAATGTAAAAACCAACGTTCATCTTCATTAAAATACCAAATAACAATGTTTTCTACAAAACTAATGTTAAAGCGAAAGTAAATCAACAACATGAAAAGAAAAAACAAAGTTAAGAAGAAGCCTGGTCGGAAGCAATTCTGAACCTAACTCTGGCTATGCTTTACAACTCTAGCTAACTACGCCTATGCTAAGGAAAAACAACTAAACAACTAAACTACGGCTAAAACTAAGGAAATTTGATTGGAAAATGAACTCGACGACGCTCCAAAGACAGAGTACCTTCCCTAAAATGGGCGTCGACCATTTTTTAATGAAGGAGAAGAGCAGTGATAACGCTAAATATTAGCACTATTTAGGCCTTTATTAACTTGCACGCCAAGAAAAGAATTGATCGATCTCAATTACGAACCATAACATGCGATTAGGTGTTATTTCCTATAAATCTACACAATCAACTTGCATCACTATAACGAGGCAAAAGTCGCATGATAAATGCGAATTACGCCCGTATAAGCACGTCGACAAGCTTCGAAGCACAAACTCACTGATGTTTTGGTTTTGTAAGATCTCTCATGCGGAATAGGAAACAACTCGGATTGACCAAAAGACAACGCAAGATGGATAAGGAAAAGATCGGATGGAAGATAAGATAAGACAAAGGAAGGAAAGAATAAAGTCAGATTTAGAAACAAGCTAATTGGGCGCCAACTCTGAGAGTGCTCAGCACGAAACCCCAGCTTTATAAATTTCAGAAAGATCGAAGATGAAGGTGTGCTGAAATTGTTCATGTGTAGATCCGAAGAATCAAGTACCAACGCGGTGTGCTGAAGAAAACATCATCGGCAATGATGGTGTCGATTCGTGTACTCTATAGATAGATAGCATAGTTGCACATTTCAATTATAAATTTCAATTTCTAAACCATGTTTCATTCTATTTTAGGAGTAGTTCACGTTTCTGCAATAATAATAAAAGATTAGTTTAGTTCAGATTTGATCACCTACACTTTCTTATGAATCTATTATTTTTAAGGAAACAACTTTGGAATTTATTCGTATAATAAGTCAATAATAACTAAGTAATTGGTTGTATTCTGCATGAGTCGATTGACTTTCCACTCATGCGTGCTTGGTCTTTGCTTCTGAAGAAGAGATTCTAACTGTTTTCATTAGGAAATCGTTTAGACTTAAATGATTCTTAGGATGAGGTTAGGAATAACAAGTTCACTAAATGTACGCGGAAACTTCATGCAAACTAGCAAATCTACAGGCAATGTACTGGGAGATTGCAGTCAAGTCTTCCGGAAGGGAGCTTGAGGTGGAAGGTCAGCAAAGGAACTTTTCCCACGGCAAGTTAACTTATTAGTATTAATTTATTGCATGGAGTTATTCCCATTAGATAATTTCACATAGTTTAGGAAGTATAACTGTTCACATGTACGTAGCTAGTCATGTGGGTAAATTGCTTATAATGTTGTTTAATTCTTTAACATGCGTCGAATCGCTACCCACGCGTGTTTGCCGGGGTTCACATCAACAAGTGGGGAAGCACTTGTTTGTATGGAAGCGCGAGCTCACTTTACCATGCATCGCATGTCTGTCTTGTCCATTGCATCACTTATCTGCATCTGCATTCATATTTACTATTTTTGTTTGCATTCACACTTTTATCCACATTTAAACTCAAAACTCTTTTCAAAACATTTTCTTTCTTTTTGACCTTTAACTTATATCAAATTCAAACCAATCCCTGTGGGATCGATAAAAATATAAATACTTATCACTTACTGCACTCTCGACTACTTATACTTGCGTAATGGTGCGATTACGAATTGAGGGATTTTAATCAATAAAATCTTATCTTTCTATGATCTAATCATTCACCACTATACTACATCGTAATACGCGGCCAAACAACTATTTATACTTTAGTTTCAAGTGACAAGGCATGCTCCACGATCCTGAAATTCCTAGCACGATCCCTTGTCCCATTGGGATCATGTCAGACATGCTCTGCTCCATGATCCGCGTTCACAACCTTTGCCAGAGCGGTTGGGAAGCGACGACCTAGCTTTTCTGGGATCTTTGACACGAGTCCTTGACTTAGATATTTTCTCGAGCATGTTACTCCGCAGGAATCAATTTCGCCTAAGCGAAATTCTTGGCAATTCTTTCTATTCGTTGCGCATGACCTTCGCTTAACTTACACTCTCCTTCCTTGTGAGTTTCGCTTCGCTCCTCAAGTTTTCTATACACAAACTAGAAAATATCAATTCTTTTTAACACTTAACATTTACACTCATTCATGCGCATTTCGCTACAACAAACCTTTAGAAAACATCATAATCAGAAAATTAAAGGATGTTTCGCTTAAACACAACTTTTGATATAAGGGGGCGAAATTGATTATTATTATTATTTTGAGCTATTTTAACTCTCAAGTCTTGAGATGATCAGCGAGGTTTATAGATTTGATGTGGAATGATGGACACTAAAATCGGGTAGTAAATTGGGTGATTTTTTTTTAAAAAAAATCTTATTTATTTAATAATATCAAATAAATTATATGCATTTGATGAGGAGGGTACGATGATAATTCAATATTATTTTGTATTTATTAATGTTTAATAGAAAAGTAGATGTGCTAATTAATTTTTTTTTTTTTTCTTTGCCTACTATTGTAAATACTGTTATATTTAGCTTATTCCTGAAAAAACCTCATACTTAATTATGTTATTTATAAGAGCAAACTAAAAAAAAATGTTTTTTTCTGAGAGTGGAAATGGATTTAAAAAAAAAAAAAATAGATATTGAAGTTTAATTTTCAGATTATATACTATTTTTATATATTTAAATAAAAAATGTGTTACATCTTTCAAAAAAGTATTATTGACTATTTTTAAAAACATTTTATTTTTAGTTTCTTAAATAATCTCAAATAAAATATTAATTTAAGGTAGATTCGTAGGTTTGTTAGAAACAAAATCTTATAAGGGTGAAATAAACAAATAAATAAATAAAACAATAAAATATACAGGAGGAAAGAAATTGAAGTAAACCCCGCAGAGATATAGTCTAAAAAAACAATATTACAAAATAAGAGGGAAAAAGGGAAAGTTTGTTTGAGTTTAACCAAGCTTAATTAATATGTATTAGATGAGTCGGTGACTCGATTATCTGATTTGGTGTTAATCTAATTTTCAGTCCACAGTTGCGGTTAGATCCCTGGAATCTTAAAGATGAAAAATAAAAAAGGACCGAGACGCAATAACCTTCTACCATAAATAGTTTCAAAACAGATCCATTTTGACAATATACCCCCGATTAGAGGAAGGGCCTCCGGATTCGCATGCCTGAAGTTACGTGCTGGTTCAGCCGATTAGGCGCTAGCTGTTTGTGAAGTCTACGTATGGGGTTTTTTATGCGCGGCTGATTCAGCCGATTGACGCTCAATTTAAGCCTGGTTTGGGAGTTTCTTGAAATATTATTTCGGGGTAAATTTTGGGTATTTCTTTAAGGTTTTGAGGGTAAAGCTAGAAGCTGTTGTTGGGCATTGATTTCCTTGTATCAGCCTTTAATAATGAGTTTCTAAGGAAATCTTAGAAGTAAAGGTGGTAATATTTCCTTTCCTCCATTAATGGTTGTATTCTTCATTCTAGGTTAGTTTAATTTTCATAACCTATTTGATTGGTTATTCTTTACTATTCTAATTATAATTGTGTATGTGTAATGTAAATCAATCTCTAATAACATTGTATCACTTACTCTGGACTAGGCAAAGTGGGTCGTAAGTCTTACTACTGAACCACTTTAAATTTTTGTGTCAATATATTATCTTTTGTTTTTGGACGGATTTAATAGTTTCTCCAAAATTATTTATGAGTAGAAAAAATTCATGGAAACTTAATTTAATTTTGGTTAAACTACCATTTTGGTCTCACAACTATCATGAAAGTTCTGTTTTGGTCCCTGAACTTTCAAAAGTCCAATTTTAGTCCCTCAACTATCATTTTTGTTCTACTTTGGTCCCTCAACTT
>JBBMEF010000014.1:8974688-8985066 GCA_037832685.1 Sicyos baderoa | reverse complement strand
ATTAATTATTATCTCCATAATAATTCCTATCTATATTTAGTAATTGCGGGATTTGTCTTAGGACACAATTCCTTCACGACCTTCTCTCGTGCGTGCGAACAACGAACCCACAACGTGTTAAGGAAAATTAAAATCATCTCCCAAGCAGCCGCCGCCGCCCTTCGCCACCGGTCTCCGTCGCTAATCGTCACACATCGGTGCTCCCGTTTCCTAGACACCGCTGACCAGCATCCCAGTCAAACCCAGGCGCGCCGCAGCCCACGCCAGCGCGCACCACCCCTGCCGCTGCCCACGTCGATTCCAACCCAGCCACGGCCGCGCTCAGAAAAGCAAGTCGTCATGCTCGTCGACGTCTGCCCCTGCCAGCCCGTGCTCGTGTGTTCCGCATGTGTCTTGAGCCTTGCTGGAATTTTGGTGAGGTTCTACTAAAAAGTCAATGACGTGGCTGATGCTGCCATAGTGCCATGTCATTTGCGCGTGATAAGCGAATAAAAAATATACAGGCGAAGGTCATTTTTATTTTATTTTTTATTTTTTAATTTCTTGAACTCTCCAGATTTGACCCAGTTTTATTTTCCAAATCTTCGACGAGTGAAACGGGAAACCTGGAGAAAACTGCACATCCGGCATCGTCATCGTCATCCATCGCTCGATTACCAGGTACTTCCACCATTTCTGTTCTTGCTAATCTCTTTCGGTTTCATTCCTCGAGAATCTCGATGTTGTGTGTACGCGGCGGCGGCAGATTTGAGCTGCGCCACTCTGGTTTTAGATCCAACAGCTTTGTTTAATCTTCTTGTTACTTGTTTAGTTTGGAAATTAGTGATGTGCGATTCATTGAACCGGTAAGATACCATGCAGAGTTTTTGGGGGGTTTTTGATCTGTGAGCAGTGGAGTTCTTTGAGTTTCTTAGTATTAACGTTTCACTTTCAATGGTGTTGACTCGGAAAAATGGACAATGCAGGACTGTGAACTGTTGTATCATGAGGCAAGTGTACAATTGATGTTCAAATTTTTAATCTCAAGCTACAATCTAGATTCAGGGGAGGGTAGCAATGGAATCGATGTTTTCGAGTATAGTGAAAGCTACAATGGACTGGGTAACCTTTATTCTTGATGCTCCCTCTGCTCGAGCAGTAATCTTTGGTGTGCATATTGGAGGTATCGTGTTTTTTTAGCTATGCAAAGAACTTGGTTCATATTCCTTTTTCTATGTTTCAACCGTTAGGTTATTCATTCGCTTCTTATGTGTTTCTTGAAGGACATTTATTTGTGGAGGTTCTTCTTTTGGTGGTTATACTTTTTCTGCTTTCCCAGAAGAGTTACAAGCCTCCCAAGCGGCCCTTAACAAACAAGGTTTGTCAATTTTACGATTTTCAAATGTAAATAGTTACACGAAGTTATGGTTATTTTTCAATGAAATGATTACTTTTATGCTAGTTTGAATAAAGTAGCTGGATTAGCTTATCTTGTTTGGTAGAGAATAGAATCTGGGCAGGCAGTGGCGGGTTTGAAATTTGAGTTCAAGAGGGTCACGTATAGATAGTGATGTATAATTTTGAACAATTAAAAACATGCATAGCTTTTTTTTTTATTCTTATTGTTTCTTTTCTATCACTAGTAATTTTTCAGTCTTTTAAACATTCAAGTTATTATGTTTCTGAAATCAATACATGTCGATATTGATTTTTCATTACCATACCAGATATCAAAAAAATTGATCAATTATTAGAGTAACAAGTAGAGCTGTATAAATTATCATGAATTTTTTAAATATCCATAAGTTTTCAGGTCAGCTTATGCGTACCTCGACTATTCTCATGGGGAGCTGTTTGAACCTGACATTTGGCTATCAAAGTAACTTGTAGAAAATTAATTCTTAGGGCCCCGGTTGATAACCATGTAGTTTTTACTTACACTAAAAAATAACCATGTAGTTTTTAGTTTTTGAAATTTAAGCCTATAACAACTACCTTACCATATGTTTTTTGTTACTTAGATATATACATCTTACTCTTACCTATACTTTTAGAAACCAAACTAAAATTTGGAAACAAAAATAAGTAATTTCCAAAAGTTTGTTTTTGTTTTTGAAATTTGGTTAAGATCCACCTACTTTCTTTAAGGAAAGATGCATACATTGTAGGAGAGGTGGAACGCATGGAATGGAATTTGAGTAAAATTAAGCTTAAATTTGAAAAACAAAAAACCAAAAACCAAATGGTTATCAAACAGGGCCTAGGTAAGTTGTCACTCTAGATTGAATCCATAACCTCTAAACACTTTATTCTAAATTATCATGATTTTAACATAATATTAGTAAATATGTGGAAAAGATTTTTTTGTATATAGGAAACGAAAACATTTTCAATGATCGGTCATTGGTGAAAGTGTTACAATGCCTATCGAAAGAGAATAATTGAAGGAAACTGAGAAACAATAACCAAATACAAAGTTAAACCCAATCCCATGTATACAAGTCCGAGTCCGACTATATCCGAGGAAATAATGAGGATTGAGGAGTGTATATGGAGATGTCTTTGGCCGGACTTTTTTAGTAATCTCGATGAAAAGTCAATGGTAATGAAAGACCCATTGATCGAGTCTCCTAGATGCAGCTCTCATAAATGGAGATCGGTTATAATTGAGTTTAAATGATTATATGAATGAAAAGTTAAACTTAATATTTTTTTTAATAAAACTAGATTAGTCAGTTATTATTGGGTTTATATGATTATGAGTTTTTCTCCCAACTGATAAGGGATGGATTCTTGTTGCCATGGTAAATCTTATTTAATGGATGTCTGAGGATTGTTAATATGCTTCGCATCTTCTACTTTTGAGGGCCTATTGCATTTTTCTGTTTAGCTGTAAAGGAGATAAATTGTTATTTTCATTAAGACTTTGATGTACTTCCTCTCCCTATCGAGCTTTTAGCCCCCCCTTCTTTTGAATTTTAACATCAATGAAATTGTTTCTTATTCAAAAAACAAGAAACGACTTTGATGCACTTCAACTGTATAGATTTTGTAATGCTTCTGAGATACAGATGGTATCTTAGTGGCCTCTCATAACGTTTAAAATTTAATGATCTGACCTGTTTTTTTTCTTCTTTTTAATCACTTTCTTTTACTAAAATGTTTGAAGTACTAATCTCAAAAGAATTTGCAAAAGTGTAGTTTTCATGTTAAAAAGAGAGATATCTTTTCACTTCATGTTAAGATGAATCTATATTGATATCAAAAGGTAAAAAAATTACAAGATAAACCAAGTTTTGATAGGAACTTGGAACCTCTCCTCTCTAGAACACTTCCGTTGAGCCCACTAAGTATTCCCTCAATATTTGGATACCTTCACCCTCCCAACCCTCTCTTATTTATAACCAAAATATTCTAACTAGCTCTAATCTAATTACCCCTGTACCCCTAATATAATCCTAATTCCCCTCAAGAACCAATCTATCACTTCACATTTTGTATCTGCTTTGAATTTTCATTTAATGAGGTTTTGTTGTCCTTGTTCTTTCACCATTCTATCTTGTAGCTATGTTTTCCTCTATTTTTTTAGTGATTTAATATATACTCGGCATCGCATACATTTGCTCGCACAATTTCGCTTAAAATTATGTTTGATCCTTGTAGGAAATAGATGAGTTGTGTGATGAATGGGTTCCCGAGCCACTTATCCCATCACTAACAGAAGAGGTGCTGTATGAACCGCCAGTGCTGGAAAGGTGATTAGAACTCTCTTTCTGACTGCAAATTATTATGCAGGGATTTTCTTAAGTTACAATTTCTTATTTGAATTATTCATTCGATGTTCTTTCATCTTTAAAGCAGGTAAACTTCTAACTCTTGCGTAATATTTTTTTAAACAATGAAATTCCTTAATTTACTGTTCAATTTATTCAAGTTTAACCTGTTCTTGTGATTAATTTATGCCAACTTCTAACTCTTGCCTGTTTAGTTATTTAAAATTCTTATTTATATTTTCAACAGTTTGTTTCCTTATTTTGCTTACAAATTCCATTTTATCCAGTTCTGCTGGACCACATACAATTATCAAGGGAAAAGAAGTAGTGAACTTTGCATCCGCAAATTATCTTGGATTGATAGGCCACGAGAAGTTACTTGTACGTGAGCAGTTTCAATTAAAATGAGCACAAATTCTTTGTATTTTAGAACCTGTTACAATAATTTGTTTTCCTCAGGACTCATGTACGCATGCATTGGAGAAATATGGTGTTGGTTCATGCGGCCCTCGTGGGTTTTATGGGACTATTGGTAAGATTCCGTATTGAATTTAAACTGATATCTGGGACAGTTTGGATTACATGACTCTTTTTGAATTGATTACAGATGTACACCTTGATTGCGAAGCGAGGATAGCAAAATTTTTGGGAACTCCAGACTCAATTCTGTATTCTTATGGACTTTCTACTATGTTTAGTGCAATTCCAGCCTTTTGCAAAAGAGGAGACGTCGTTGTAGCGTGAGTACCATAACTTCTGAATTCTTATGATAGAACATAGTTGCTTAATTTTCAATTTCTTTTTAGTGTATTATAATTTATATCATATGTTGTTTTTATTAGGCAACTAATTTGTCTTATACTGTTATTTATGATTGTTGTTTTGCCATCTTTATCATATTTTGGTAACATCAATGGATAGAATCTTTCCAGTAACTCGAACAAAATTATCACTAGTACCTTTTTTCTCTTTTCTTTTGGGTAGAAGATGAATGTTGTGTTTTTCTATGGTTTTAAAGGACCGAAATATAATACATTTTAAAATATTTTACTAGGTTCTAACTCAAGTTTAGTTGATTTTCCTTTAAAAAAGGTTAATTTGGATGAAGATTGAATAAGGCTGTTGAAAGCTTATTGTCTATTTTTCTTCCTTTTCTGTGTAATGGTTTGCTGCAGATCAACTATTGATTTGAGTTCATCCTTGAGCATCCATTACCAATGGGTGATGAGAGAAATAGCCCACCTATCTTGTATATTGCTAGGAAGTCTCCTCACTTTCCGATTGGGATCCTCAACCTGCCCCTCAATCTCAATTTCTTTTTATCGGACCAAATACTCGTTTGGGTTTAATGAGCTCCATCTCAAAACCAACTACAACTACAACTATGTAATATATCACAGGGCTAACTTTAGGAACCATGTACTATGATGGTATGGGATGCTGGTATTTCATTGTCTGATCTTCATAGCTGTTTATTAGAATGGGTTGGGTCCAACTACAACTATTTTGCAAATTAGGACTGTGTTAAAGAGTAAAGCAATACATTTTTCTTTTTCCAGGGATGAGGGTGTTCATTGGGGAATACAAAATGGGCTATATCTATCCAGGAGCACAATTGTATATTTCAAGCACAATGATATGAAATCCTTGAGAGATACTCTTGAGAAATTCACTGCGGGGAATGAAAGGGCTAAGAAGCTGAGACGTTATATTGTGGTTGAAGCAGTGTACCAGGTTCTTCACATTAAATTTGGATTTTCATCTGAAATCAAGTTGAGCTGCATGTGATGTTAACATTACATAGTTTTTTTTAACGTTACATAATTCTTCATGTGAAGATCGCACTCACGATGCTCTTAGTTTATCTCTTCATATAATTTAAAAGGTGCGACCAATGTTTTAAAAGGCTAAAGACGGCTTTAAGGCTTTTCCTCTTGAGGAGGCGAGGTGTAAGTCTCAAAGTGGTGTGAGGCACAAGCCTCAATTTTAATTAAAAACAGTATTAGAATTCTAAATTTGTGTAAACATGTACGGTAAAGCATAATACATACGTATACATAAAACTTCACGCCAACACTAATAGGATTGATTTTTTTTTTTGGAATAAGAAACAATTTGGCTGATGAATGAAATATGAGTGAATTTTTCAGGCCAATTAGTGAATACAACACATAACTCCAAAAGGAGATGCGAGAGGAAAAGAAGCCAACTAATTATCCAAATTAAATTCAAACGATTAAAATCCTTATAATATAAAGAATGGAAAAAAAATATATTATTCTTCTAGTAATTCTATGGGACATAGGGACTTTAAGCCTGGACTTTAAGCCTCAGTGCGTTATAATAGAGGCGTAAGCCTCTCCTTTGTGAGGTGTAAGTCTGTTATGATCCAACAAAGTCGTGAGACTTGAGGCTAAAAGTTAGAGCCTCGCCTTGAGGTGAAAGCCTCCGGCTAGTTTGGTTGTTAACCTTTTCGTCTTTCTTATTTCTTTTTCTCTCTTTAACTTTTAATGGGGGTGTATATGGTTCAGGTTGGGTTAGGAGAT
Organism: Sicyos baderoa; assembly: GCA_037832685.1. Taxonomy (NCBI): domain Eukaryota; kingdom Viridiplantae; phylum Streptophyta; class Magnoliopsida; order Cucurbitales; family Cucurbitaceae; genus Sicyos; species Sicyos baderoa. Next base: position 8,978,768 of record JBBMEF010000014.1, on the reverse strand, counting down.
TTTTTGGACCAACCAGAATTTTTATGTTGACCTACTCATCCAATCCAACTCCAACCGAACCCATTTAATTGAGTTGTGTTGAATTATAACGTTGTGTTTATTTTTCTCTTTCCTTACCGCCTATATTCTGTAAAAAAAAAAAGAAACGTAAAGTTACATGTTACCAGACCCAAAATTAGGCTGTCTATCCAGTTAGTGTATGCTCCCTACCAATAGCCCATAGAACTTATCTTGTTAAATAAACTTACTCATAGAATATTACTCTTTGTTTGGGTTGAATTGGGTTGGGTTGAATTAAATCGAGCTTAAAATTGGCTGCCTTAAAACCAACTCAACTCATTACACACATTTTCTTTGACCCAACCTTACCCAAAGAAAATTAAAATCTAACACAATCCTTGCCGTTTGGGTTGGGTAGTCTAGGTTGCTCGAGTGGCCTGTTTTTTTATACACCCCTTTTAAATTTTAATATATCCTTTGTTATAATTTACTTGTCCATAACCGTCTGATATCTTACTTTTAATTATGTAGAATTCTGGTCAAATTGCACCATTGGACGAGATCATCAAATTGAAGGAGGAGTATCGATTTCGTGTTTTATTGGATGAAAGCAACTCCTTTGGCGTACTTGGCTGTACTGGAAGAGGTCTCACAGAACACTGTGGGGTTTCTGTATGTTTATAAACAAAAATTTTAGGTTTCTCCGCTAGTAGATTTAGATTCTTGATGATGGGTTTATGTTGCAGGTGGATAAGATAGATATAGTAACTGCTGCTATGGGGCATGCATTGGCTACCGAAGGAGGATTCTGCACAGGAAGTGCTAGAGTCATTGATCACCAGGTATTGTCAATTGATGGTATAAAAATAACTTATGTTCCTTTGTGTCTTGTTACTTTTTGTTTACCTTAATTATGTAAATGGATCGATAAGCTTTTTTCCTTTCTCTCCAAAATCTTTTGACAAATTTAGTTTGGTTGCAGTTATTATCATTCTTACAGTTTTTAAGTGCTAAATTTTATTGTATTTAATTGCGCAGCGCCTGAGCAGTTCGGGTTATGTTTTTTCTGCTTCATTACCCCCATATCTAGCTTGTGCTGCTATTACTGCCATAGATGTTATAGAGGAAAATCCCATTCTGTTAACAAAGCTGAAAAAGAACATAGCTATTTTATGGCAAGGTTTGTTCTGATCTCATGTCTAACCGTGTGTTTGGAGCTTAATTTGTCGATGGTAAATTATAAATTTGGTCCATATAGTAACAAGTTAGGGTTTAAATCTTTATGGTTCTAAAAGCTAGAATTTAGTTCCAACCAATGATTCGGAGAAAGTTGGAATTTGATTCTTGTAGTTCTAAAAACTAGAATGTAGTCCCTATGATTTGATCAAATCCAGAAAGTAGTTCATGTTGTTTGTAATCTCTGGCGAATTAAGTACGTGGTTGTAACTACATACGTGTAAACGATGTGATACTTTGTCCAATCAGTCACTTAAATCACACCGTCAATATTGACACATGCATAGTTAACTTTCATATATTTAATTTGTCAACGATTGTGAATGACAAAGACTACACTTAATTCTTAGGTTTTATCAATAGTGACTAAATTCTAGTTTTTAAAATTACATAGATTAAATTCTAACTTTTTTTTAAACTACAGGGACTATATCTAAGTGTCTTCAAAGCATAGGACCAAATTTAGTATATACTCTTTATCTATGTATTATTTATTTAGCACATGTTTCCTCATTTATTAAAAAAAAAGCACAGGTTTCCTCATTTACTAAAAAAAAGCACAGGTTTCCTCATTTACTAAAAAAAAGCACAGGTTTCCTACTAAAGTAAACATCAAAGAAATGCCTGTATATTTAGCACAGGTTTCCTACTATAGGAAACACCAAAGGAATGCCTATATAATAGCTTATATATAAGACATTCCTTTGACGTCCAGAAGTGATAAATGTTAAGATGTTATGTCATCGTGAAACTATTGCATACAACCTAAATTACAACCTTTCCTTTTCTTCTTTGTTCGGATAGCATTATGCATATTTATTTCAAAATTGATGGGAAAATGCAGGATTGTCGGATATACCAGGCCTTAGGCTAGGAAGCAATCAAGAATCACCCATTGTTTTTCTCATATTAGAAAAATCTACAGGGTCGACACAAAAGGATCTACGACTTCTTGAAAACTTTGCCGAACGTGTAAGTAACCTGATCTCTAATACAATCAAGACTTACTGTTTTCATTTCATCGTTTATTCTGAAGATGTGCGTGTTTTCAGGCCCTCAAGGAATACTCTGTATTTGTTGCGACGTCTAAAAAATCGACGGTTGACAAATGCCGATTACCAGTTGGAATTAGGTTGATGGTTTCTGCTGGCCATTCTGAATCTGATTTGCTGAAGGCTATAGAATCATTGAAAAGCGTTGCAGCTGTTGTGCTCAAGGATCACAAATAGGTCGGATAGCATGTGACGCAGGGCTGTCAAAGATGTTGCTGTTATTTAATAGTTGTTTCAAGGTTAGAATTGTGATTTCCTTGTACCCTTGGTTACATGTTTAGCAGGATCAAGAATCATCTTGTTACATCCACTTTAACTGCCTTTGTTGTTTGGGGAAGGGGGAGAATAATTTGTCTACACTAAAGAATGTTTGCTCCTATAGGTTGATAATACTTCATTTGCTTTGGTAGAGTTACAACAGAACCTTGTAGATTTTCTGACTGTTTCATAATTCATTTCGAAGTCTTATTAATACTTCATTTGTTTTGATGTTTCTACGGTTATATTGCCTATTTGAGTACGACTAATCTTTTTTTTTTTTTTTTTTTGCCAATTATACATAGAACCATAATCAAATAATCTTTGTGTACTCCCAGGTGTGGTCAAACAACTATTGGTGTATCATCTTAATCATCATTGGCTTAGTAGCCAAAAAGTTAATGAGTTGAAACTATGGTAGTCATTTATTTAGGACTTGATTTTCTATCAATTTTCTTGACAATAAAATGTAATAGGATTAGATGGTTGTCGCGTCTTTATATAGACGTGTTCATAAATTGTGCATTCTCAAATAACAAAAAAAAGAAGAAAAAATAGAATCAGTATCTTCATTTTTGGAATATTACACGTCAATCACAAAATACTTTCGATCTAACCAATATTTGAGTGTTAGAGAAATTTGTAGAAAGTTAATTTGTACGTAGATGGTCACTATGAATTGAATCTATCACTTCTTATTTCAATCTACTACTAAAATGTCTTGCATAATCTTTGCTTTACAATATAACAAGATAATGCCCTTGTGGGTAGAAGTTTGGGTTCCATGTGTTTGTTTTCATCTGATTGCAATATAGAGAAAAAGTATCTTTGTTTTGTTGCAATAATGAAACTGGAAACAGCTACGAATGTCGTGTTAGGCGTAGGGAATCTGATTTGTTTGTGGTCAGATACACAGGTGACTTGTGAGCTGCGTGCTTTGTTGCATTTGCAGCTCATAAAACGATGTAATGCCCCATTCCCCTTTTCTCCATAACTCTCCGACCCAATTAACACTCCAATTCGTCACCCTTGCCACTTTCACTTGTTTGAGGCTTTGAAAATCATACAATTTTAGAATTTGGGTTCAATAATTGTAAGAACCCGACCCAAATAGTGGTTCTAACTTAGGTTCTTAACCAACATGCATGCATGTATAAAAATACCATTCAATGCAATTATTAAAAACAGAAAGTAGAAAACATCCATGAAAATCAAATCACATTTATTTCATCATAAGAACCTGTCTCTGTTTCCAAGCACATGTTCCAAATATATTTAAAACAATCCCTGGTTAGAGAATATTTAATCCAACAAGTAAACACATAAAATCCATTTCATCTTTCAAATGTAAACCTAAGGGCTCCGTGCCCAACTACATGCTGAATAATGTTTAAACATAAAATAAAGAAACAACAGAGTCCCAACAGCGTCCCCATGATCATGCAGTCCACCGCTAGTGATCGCGTTAAGGTTGGTTCGCAAACTGCGAATAATATGAATGAATTATAGCGATTTGCAAAGGCAAGTATACCTT
>JBBMEF010000014.1:8955095-8973909 GCA_037832685.1 Sicyos baderoa | reverse complement strand
AGAAACAAAAACCGTTATCAAACACATTCTTGTTTCTTATTCTAAAAATTCAAGAAACAAGAAACAAGAAACAGGAACTGAGAAACAAGAAACAAGAAACGGGAGTGTTACCAAACGAGCCCTTTAATTCCCAATTCCCCAATTTCAATTTTTACACTTTTATCTATAAGGTAAAAATAAAATCAATTTGAATTTGTTGGCTGAATGCCACTAATTTTTTAACATTTGAGTATTTATTTTATTAATTGGGTAGTGGAAGAGTAACATTTTTAATTGCTGTGCTATCCTTCTCTTGATGGTGAAGTTTGTGAATATTTTTGGGTTCCCTCTATTATCTATTTGCAGCTCACGGAAACTTATTAGGCAGATTACTTTCAAAATTTCCAACTGTATGTGTAAAGTTCAATGAAACTTAATGATGAGAAAGGACTTTCTTTTTTTCATTTTAATTGTTGTGAGTTGCAATTTCAAGCCGGTAGTTGAGAAAGCCCATTGTGATATTATTATTCTGCAGTTAGAGCGTTCCACCAATTAATTACTGACCTATGCATCATTCTCACCCATCTTGCTTAATCTATGTCATTAAATTCCCTACAATTTTCACTACAAGGTTTGGTAACTATATTTACTGCAAGATTTTGCTGCACAAAAGAAAGGGATTGGCATGTCAGTTTTCAATGATAATTGCAACAGATGCGTTTTTCATTTGTTCTACCAATTTCATTCCTTTTTGTTAATTATATCATTTAAGGCTCTTAGGGAAGTTTTCAAAAAAAAAAATCTCTTCAAGGAAATACTTTTTTCTTTTTTTTTGAGATACTCTTAAGGAAATACTTGTTTGACATTTAAGTAGGATTTAAAGAATTATATTGAATAGTTAAAAATTGAGAATTGTAGTCAAAAATTCGGTTGGGTGTACTTACTGTGTAGAGGAGTTAGAGTCAAAATTTTATTTATGTAGAGTTAAAATGAGTAGTTATTTTTAGTAGTAAAAAAATAAATGATTAAAAATGAGTAGTTAAAAATGAGTTATTTAGATTGATTTAAAAGAAATGATTAAGAATGAGCAATTAAAAATAATTGAATAGTTATAAATGAATGGTTACAGATGGGAATTATTCTTAAAAGTGAAAATAAGGAACAGTTAGTAAAAACTCGTTCGGATGTAAATTTTGGAAGAAGAGTTAATAAATCATAAAACTAAATTTTATTTAAATATGCCAAACAAACGGGCTTTAAGTGATTGATTAGTAGCACAATTTTGTGCAATTTGTTTTGTTTGATGATTGACTAAAGTTGCATCCTTGTTTGTTTGACATTGGTATTTTGGAAATTTGATTCTCCTTTCTACTCATTTTGAGAAGAAAAATGGGAGGTGACAAAGATGCCCACTTATCATGGTGGGTTAGGAGAAAGGCAATCTTGGTTCCTTAATTTGGTTTTAGCTCGATAATTATATCTACCAACGTTTGTGAATGTTAAAAAAAATGAAAAAGTAACCCTCATCTCAAGTGCCCGGTAAAGTTTCAATTCTCCTCAACCCCCCATATGCCTAAGCGCAGTAGGTTAGGTGTATAGCCTCAATTACTTTATCTCTGGCTCTGCCAGATTTATGACTTTTTGGGTCACTCCAATGTTTTTCTCTTAAACATTCAATTTCCAATTATATTTACTGCACTGTAATAAGGTAAATGGATTTAAGATGATAATGGTAGGAGACTATTGTTTTACTTTTAAGGGCAGCCTCGTTGGTAAAAAGTTTGAAACATGTTTGGGAGGCCAGGCCGTTGGATGTATAATCGGTCGTTTACCGTCATTTTACATACTCATGTTCGATTTAAGATTAATTATTTTTTCTTTTATGTTATAATAACATATACCACATATCCAAAAATGTCTACTTAAATCGTGAGGTCAGGCTCTTACCGCAGGGTGGAGAATCCTTGAAGGGGGAAGAGTGAATGGATAAAAAAAAAGAAATTTCCGTTGACTAAATATAAACCCAAATAGGGAATATCATTTTTAGGAACAGTTTTCTTATTTCAATTAAATAGATTTTTAAGTTTGTTGATTCGTTATGCATGTTCTTTTTGTTATTGGATGTGTTATATAATTGATCTGTAGAACTCAAGCTAATTTTGTAGCTTATTTGAGGATTTTTGTGATACAGTTTATTATAAGATAGTCCGTGAACTCTATGACCTTTATACCGAATGGGTCGGTGTTGGAGTGGTATCATTGTTTGGTACCAGTTCAACACCAGCGTCACGGGTTCGATTCTTAGAATCGATATTGTAATTCTCCTCCCTCAACTTGTACTCAAAAAATAAAATCTTTATAACCTTTTATATGCTTTTTTTATTTTTAAATCCATTTAAGCATTAAGTAATTGAAACAATATTATTTTAGGTCTTGTTTGGTTTACGGGTTGGAATCCAGATTCTCGAGATCCAGTAACGTAATTACGATGTTTAGTTTCTTAGATTGATATTTCAAAATAGAATGCTAATACAATATTTAAAATAATGTTATTTTTGTAGTCTATGATTTCATATTTAAATAATTTTAGATTGTTTAATTAAATGAAAAAAAATATTTGATGTCTCATGAATGTTGGAAACAAAATAATTATGAAATAACATTTTTTATATAAATATTGAATCATTTAAACAAAATAACATAAAAAAATGAAATAGTTTACCATTATTTATTTTCATATTTTAAAACCACTTTTATATTTTTATTTAAATTTTAATTAAAATATATACCTGATAAATTAGAAGATAAATGTAAAAAGAAGAAAAAAATCAATTAATTTTAAATAGATTTTTGAAAAAGTAAATATATAAACATAATAATTTTTCTAAAACGGGTTTATTTGATTGGTTTGATTTATGAAAGTTTTTTGAAATTTCGACAAAATTTGAACTCTATTTTAATTTTATACGAGAGAGGAAAAAATAGAAGAAAGAGAGTTTTCAAATGTCTTGATTCCCTAAATTTGCATTGTTCAAAATCCTCAAATCAAATCTCATGAAATAAAATCCCCTGGAATCAAATTCCCCAGAATCAAATCCCACATTTCTTACATTTATCAAACAATGGTTTGCAAAGCCCCGGATTCCAATACAAATCCTCAGATTCGAAACGGAAAACGAAACAAGGCCTAAAAAAATACAAATGGTGAAAAATTCTTTGGTGAACAAAGAATCGCCACACCGCAAAAATTGTGAATTTCGTGAGGAGATGTAATAGAAACGATTGCGGGACAGAAACGGGGAAGCTCATGTTCTTGCCTCGCCCAACCAACATCTCTAAACCTTACTACGGTACTAGGGCCTGCGGGGACTCGCTCCTAATAGGGTGGTGAATCCCAGTTTAGGTGGGGAATGAGAAGGTGAGTCAGGATGAAAAATTCCACGCGAGCTAGATGAAGATGGAGAATGTAAAAACTAAATTCGAATAACAAAACAACAAAACAAATTTTTTCCAAAATACTTTACTTTATTTCTTAAACTCTCTCTATAACTTTCACTTCATGCTCTCACATTTTTCTCTTTACAATTCACAATGAATGAACACTCTTATTTATGGCCTATTACGAACTTGGCTTCCAAGGCTCTTACAATTTCCTAACCATATTTGGTTTTATATTTACCAAATATGTTTCCCACTAATTCCTTCATTTTGCTCCCTAATTAGAATCACATTAATTTCTTAAATAAAATATCCACTAATTACTTTTAAAACAAAATAATAAATTTTCATTTAAGTTTATTCCAACAAAACTCCTCCATAAACTTAAATGCTCATGTCATCCGCCATGTCAATCATCTTCTTGAATTTCTCGAACAATACTTTCGGCAACGGCTTTGTGAAAATTTCTGCAATTTGATTTTCACTCGCAACATGCTTTAATTCCACACTTCCTTCTTTCACACGATCTCGAATAAAATGAAATCGAACATCAATACGTTTGCTTCTTTCATGATTCACTGGATTCTTTGCTAACTCAATTGCTGATTTGTTATCTACTCGAATCATTGTCGCATCAAGTTGCTTTAACTCCATCTTACTCAACAAATTTCTTACTCATTTCGCATGACAAACGCACCAAGAAGCTGCAACATATTCAGCTTTGCATGTCGGTAGCGTTACGATCGGTTGTTTCTTTGACAGCCAAGTAAACGTCTGGCCTCGTGCATGTCAAATAGCGAAGGCTTCCCACCAAACTTCGAAATTTGCATGCATCTACACGTTCTCCTCCATCAAATTTCGAAAGTTTAAAACCTGGTTCCATTGATACTGCAACCGGATTGCAATTTTCCATCTTGAACTTCTTCAAGATTTCTTTCGCATATTGCTCTTGTGATACAAAGATTACTGTTTCTTCGTGTTTAACCTCTGAACTGAGGAAATACTTCATCAAGTCCAAATTTTTCATCTCAAACTCTCGCATCATCGTGCTCTTAAACTCTTCTATCATTGCATTACTACTACCCATAAAAATCAAATCATCAACATAAAATGCCACAAATATAGCATTACCTCCACTCTGCTTTGTGTAAAGTGCATGCTCGTAAGGACACTGATTGTATCAATTTTTCTTGAAATACGTATCAATGCGAGTATTCCACGCTCGCAGTGCTTGCTTCAACCTGTAAATCACTTTCTTCAACTTCAACACCTTATTCTCCTATCAAACTTTCACATATCCAGGTGCTTGCTCAATATACATTTCTTCTTCAAGCACATCGTTAAAAAATGTTGTTCACATCCATCTGATAAATTGGCCATCTAAATTGTGTTGCTTGCGAAATTAACAATCGGATTGTCGCCATTCTCGCAACTGGAGCAAGTACTTCATCATAGTCTATTCCCGCTTTTTGCTTGTATCCCTTCGCAACAAGTCTCGCCTTGTATCACTCTATCTTTACTTGCACATTTATTTTCTTCTTGAATACCCACTTCACACCAATCGACTGACTTGCATTCGCCAATTCTGTCAGCTTTCATGTATCATTGCGCTCAATCGCATTGATCTCCTCATCCATTGCAGTTCTCCACTTCTCATCTCGCACTGCTTCCTCAAAACTAATACTTTTCGCATCTGACAAAAGACATACAAGATGCACGTCTTCTGTCGCATCGTACAATTCTTGCAAACTCTACATTCTAGGTTGTTGCGGTTCATCTTTATCTTCAGTAACTCCATACTCTCTTGGCTTACTCGTTGATGCAACGAATGGTAATTCTCCATCTTCGATGCTAACTTCCACCGAGTTCTTCCAGTCCCATTCACTTTCTTCATTTACTCACACATCACGACTGACCATCACCTTCTTGCTTATTGGATCAAATAGCTTATACCCTTTTTGTTCTTTCATCATACCAAATAAGCACATACTTCTTGCCCTTATCTTCAAGCTTTGTTCTTCGCTGATCAGGTAGTGTGCATAATCCACACTACTAAACACTTTGAGATGTAAAACCGTCGGCTTTCGTCCGCTCCATGCCTCTTGCCGTGTTTTATCATCTAGCTTCGCATGTGGACATCGATTTTGCACATAAACTGTACATTGTACCGCTTCCGCCGAAAATTCCTTTGGCATTCTTTTACTCTTCAACATTGCTCAAACCATGTCAAGAATGGTCCTGTTCTTCCTCTCAGCCACGCCATTTTTTGACGAGTGTATGGTGCAGTTAGAAATCGTCTTATGCCTTGCTCCTCGCAATACTTTCCAAATGTCGTCGAAGTATATTCTTCACCTCTGTCAGATTGCAGAGCTTTGATATGTCTATCAGTTTCCTTTTCAACCATCACTTTGAATTTTCTAAATGCCTCGAATGCTTCTGACTTTTCTTTCAAAAAATAAACCTAAGTTTTTCGTGAAAAATCATCAATAAAAGTAATGAAGTACCTGTTACCGCTGAGTGATGCGGGAGTAATTGGTCCGCATATATCTGTATGAATAGTCTTGAGTGGTTGCTTCGCTTGATATTTCACTTTCTTCTGAAACGAGGTTCTCGCATGCTTGTTGAGCACGCATTCTTCACAAAACTTTCCACCATAGTCCATCTCTGGTAGACCGTGCACCATATTCTTCTTCGTTGACTCTTTCAGTCCACCAGTAGATGACAAAAACGAAGATGTCACAACATTGCTTTATCTTCTACATCCACTCGCAAATACTTTTCTCGTACGCTTCTCAAATTTAATCTATACATGCGATTTTTTTTCCATCTCAACTCGAGCTACTAAACGCTCCTTCTTGTCCTTAAAATGCAACAATCAACCTTTCAAAAATAAAGAATAACCCTTCTCTGTAAGTTACCCCAAACTTAAAATATTTGTTTTGAGATCTGGTACATAATAAACATCATAGACTGACCCTATCAAGCCATCTTTCTGCACAAAAGAAACCATACCTTTGCCTTTCACCTTTACTTTTGATGCATCACCTCTTTGAACAGATGCTCGTGTCCGCACATATGGTTGCTTGCCCCTGAGTCTAGATACCACACAGTATCCTTATTATCGCTTCCTTCTTTATGCGCCATCAAAAGAATAGCTTCATTCTCATTGTTAACTACTGCTAAATTGCTTGTTTCTTCAACATTTTTATCCGCACAACAATCTCTCGCATAATGCCTTTCTTCACCGCAATTGTAGCATTTGTCGAAATAACAGTCACTTGCATAGTGACCATACTTGTGACATTTGTAGCATTCAATATTTGACGGTTCTATCTACCGCATCTTCTTGGATTGCGTCCTCTTCCACGCCAATTTGCTTGACTCGTATGTCTCTTCTCTGCATCGTAACTTTCGCTTTGACTACTGCAACCATACCCACGACCTCTACGGCTGCGACCTCTACTTACAATTGTTTAGAATAAAGTACCTTTTCATCTTTGATTGACGTCTTGGTTTGAAGTACTTGCTCTAGCGTTTCCTCTTTCTTCTTGTTCTTACGCTGCTTGTGTGCCTCAAGAGAACCTCCAAGCTCGTCTACTGTGAGCATCGCCAGATCCTTTGACTCCTTTATCCCGCACACCACATTCTCAAAATTATCCATTAACGATCTCAAAATCTTTTCAACAACTCGCGCATCCGCTAGCTTTTCACCATTGCGATTGAGTTGATTCACCACTGTCTGCACACGCGTGATGTAGTCATATACGCTTTCTGACTCCTTCATCTTTATGCTCTCCAACTCGCCGCGAAGAGTCTGGAGACGCACTTACTTCACTCGGTTGGCTGCTTTGAACACTTTTTCTAAAGTATCTCACGCTTCTTTTGAAGTAGTTGCACTCGCAATCTTCTCAAAGCTCGATTCGTAAACTGCATGGAACAACATGTACAATGCTGTTTTATCCTTTGAACGTGTCTCTTTCAACTCTTTGTTTTGAATCGCAGTATATTATGTTGTATTTTCTGGTTCTACAAAACCTTTTTCGACCACTTGCCATGCACCGTGAGATCCGAGAAGCGCTTTCATTTGAATGCTCAAATTCTCGTAATTTGCATTCGTCAATCGTGACAGCGATATTTGACCCGCCACGTTCGCCATCGGCTCTGATACCAATTTGTAAAAACTAAATTCGAATAACAAAACAATAAAGCACAAATTCTCCTAAATTGGAATAGAATCTCTCTCTAATTTTCTCTTTCTAGATGTAAAAATTTATGCATGATTGAGCTCTCCTTTAATAAATTGATTAATTTTTTTAACCAAGCATCTCGATACATTTTTCTAATTAGTCAAAAGCATTGAAATTTCCTAAATATTCTCTAAGGTGGGTGAATCGTCACCTCGTTATCATAACTATTACATCTAATTATTATTCTTACAAAAACTATAAAAAAAAAAAAAAAAATCCCCTTGAGGAACTGTTAGGCAATGTAGAAGCAAACAAACCCATATGGTATGGAGAAAAATGCTATCATATTCAATATTGTGTGTGGCCTCATTTTATGGCATTAAAAAATACATAAGCGCAAAGAGGGTAACAAATTAAAAAATAAAAATAAAAAGAGGAAAAAAAGTATGAATAAAACGAAAACCATAAAGAATAAAAAAGGCCCACATTCACAATTGAGATATGAAGAGTGGGGGTCGCCATTCATTAGAAAAGGGGGAAGGGGAGTTGGGTTTAGAATCCTTTGTTTTCTTTAAGGCTTTGTGTTGTTACCCACTGGGAAATAAAATCCAAAACGTATAAAATAAGATAAGGTGTCATACATTTTAATATGGTAGGATATGATTCCGTATTTCCCAAATGTATGCGTTGCACAAGCAAAAATTAAATTAAAAATCAAAATCAGAGGTGTAATGTGGTTGGAGGGGTTTGGTCATTATTTTGTATGATTGTGATTTAATAATTGTTTGACCAGAATATTAAAATTAAAAATGGTAAGAAAATTAGTCACAAATAGGCCTAACACAGCAAAGAAAGGAAAGGAAATGTGAAGTTTAGGAATTTGAGAGCGACCCATGAAAGAAAAAGGATCTTCACCACGTTTGCTATTTGTTTCTTAGATTTTGCTCTGCGATTAACCCTAATTAAAGAAGATGAACATGAAGAACAGTGCCATGTGGGGGCTCTCTCTGGGGTGCGAGTCTTTTCTTCTGTTTCTTCTTTTTCAATTTACTAAATTTCTTATTTTTCTTGCGTGTTTAGCTTTCTTTTTTATGGGAGACGGAAAAAAAAACTTTTTTTTTTTTTTTCGTTTTTGTTTGTAAGAAGAGATGGAGACCTGAGCCATTTGGTAAGCGGCCCAACATGAGTCACACTTTTATTTTTATAATTGTAAAAATGTAATAATTTTGATATTTATCTCTACAATTTTATTAATTTGGTGTGGAAATGGAAACGGCTTGGACTGTTACTGGCAGCATTTCTCCTTTTTGTTCTGGGTTAATAATAATAGTGAAATTAAATAATAATAATAATAATAATTAATAATAATGATAAGGAAGGATTAAAGGGGAAGGAAGGGGTTTTAATCTGTATTTGTTGGAGATGGTCTTTTGTGTACCTCACATCCTCCCACCTTTCCCTCACCCAATACTCGGTGGGTTTTGTTAGCTCCCACTTTCATCAACCCGCCCCTCATTCATTCCTTCTCAAAGCTTCAACCTTTTTTCAAATTGCTTCATCCCCAGATCCTTCTTTCCTAGATCCAACCCCCCCTTTGTTTTTTTTTCTTTTTTTTTTCTTCATTTTTCAAATTCCCATCTTTTGGTAAGTTTTCTTTTTCCCCCCTTTTTTTTTTTTTTTTTTGGTTTCTTCCTTGATCGGTTCTTCATGATGGATGATTCCTTTGCTGAATGTTTGATCGGTTCTTGGCGGTGGTTTTTAATGCGAGTGCAGGATTAGCGGACGATATGATTACTTTTGAACATCACACATATATATGTTGTTGTTTTTTGTTTTGTTTTTTCCTAAAAATAATGTTTTTTTTCGTTTGGATGTTGTTGAAAGTGTATATGAAAATGGGTTTGGCTTTTGACTTGTGCAATCTCAATTCTGAACTGATCTTATTGGCGATGATGGTTCTTCTAATCACGCCAGAATTTATGGATATTAGTTGAGGGGCTTTGATTTCTCCGCCCTTGGCTTACACCACTGCTGTTTTCTAGGTTGTTTCTAGTAGGAAGTCCTCATTTTCAGTTGTTTTCAACTTTTGATCATACTTGGGGTTAAGTTTATGAGTTGTTTGCCTAATTTGTGACTTGTTTTTATTGATTCTGGGATTCCTTTCTGCGCCTTGTTTGCCTTATTGCTTGTTCTCTTGTGGTGGCTTTGCTCACTTCTTAAGCCATAGTTTTTTGTGACATTTCGGGCTGTTGCTGGATATTGATGTGAGAATGTTGCCATTGTTGACTGCCCTCTTCTAGGGATAGGATTAGGAACATGTAAAGGAGTATTTGATCTGCAATTGCTTGCGTGTTAGAAGAGTTTCATTTCATTTCAAGTGGTTATTATGCTACTAGTTACCATTACCATCAGTTAGTGATTTCTGGACTCTTAAATTCTAGTTTTGAATGATTTCTCCATGTTTTGTTGTTTTCTTTCTTCGTTGATTCAATGTTTTGTAAGTCTCTATTCATGATATAAAACTGCCATTTCTCACGGGTATTGAACATTTCACCTGTAAGATGCCATTTAACATTTAGGCAATGTTGCAAACTTCTGGGGTTACATTTTTGCCAAGTGCTGAAATTGGCATTTCTTGGATTTTGACATGATGTTGTAGTTGTTGATATTGCCTTATTATTGTGAAATTCCTTGTGTTGATTTAGTTTCGTTTTCTAGCTGATAGGTCAACTCGTGTATTGAAGCAGATAGAGGTTTCAAAAAATTGTATGTTTTGTAATGCCCATATTACATGCTAAATGTTTGTATGCGAAATAAATTGAATGTTGATTTATTGCAAGCAAGGGTTTCTTAATATTAGGCTCTTGGTTTGGATTACTTTGGCTAACCATTAAACTGGAGCATCGAAAATGAGTATTCCTTGGTGTTTGTTTGTGCTGCTGCATAGGTCAATCTCTTGGGGGAATGAAACTCCTAACTTTGTGTTTTATCTGCCATTTTGAAAGCCTTTTTTGTCCTAGATTCATTCGTTGTCCACATTCCTATACTCATATAGAAATTGTAACGAATACTAGCAAATATTATTTGGTACTTTAGTATTAAGTGTAGTAGTGCCCACCAAAGTATCATGTTTGAGCTTTGAGTTTATTTATTTAATCCATCTTACTTTCTAATTGGCTTTTCTTAATTGATTTTCAGATTCAATCACGTGCATGCAACTTCGTTTGTTGTCTGGAAAACTTTGTTGACCTGGCTCCTATTCGATAGATAGGGAAATTTACATTATCTCTAATGCAAGGGCAAAGGAGTAGTGTTGGTTCGTTGTCAGAAACTATTAACTTTGAACATGGATCTTCATCAAATAATTCTGGTAACCAACCAGTTTGCTGGAATAACATGTGGAATCCAGCAGAAAATCGGATACCAGATTACTTATTACCTACTGCTGATATAAATACTGGATATATAAGCTCGGTGAGCCATGAACAACAAAGTTTGAGCAGATGGAGCTTAGGTGAATCTAGCTCATGTGACATGCAAACTGAGGCCCTACCTGATGAGCAGAAAGCTGAGCTTGGGTGGTCTTCAATGTCTCGTGATGCAGATGGTCCAGTTACAGAAAATCGACTCTGTGAGCCGTCAAATAATCTTTCGCTGGGTCATGTGAATTTAAGCCCACTGATTATACAAAATTCTAATTCTAATGCTCTTCCTCACAGTCTCAACTTAAATGCAAGTTTTGTTAGTCATGGAGGTGAGAGTAGCAGAGTTAATGACGGTTCTGACGTGTATAAATCTAGTGGATCAGAAGAAGGGCGGATGTTATGTTCTAGTGCATCTGATCCTCTTTTACTTCCTTCTGGAAATAGTGGAATTCCAGTGGTTGCAAATGATGGTAGAGCAGGATCTTCCTTGGATGGTCGTCGAGCACCCTGTAAAAGAAAAGCTATTGAGGGAAGTGTTACACAGTCCTCTTTAAGTGGAAGCAGTAACTACTTGCCACATATTGAAAGGGGTGTTGAGCCGCCTCTTCCAGTTTTTTCTGGTCGCTACAACACAGGCAGTAGGTTAACCATACCCGCTCCACCAGCACGAATGAATCAAGCCCCTGTACGAGGTGCCGGCGAACTGACTTCCAATAGCTTCTCTGAGTCAATTGTTGCAGAAAGCCCAGATAGTTCTCAAAGAAACTACCGCATAAGGTTTAGTTCTTCCAATGCACACGATTCTTTTGTACCGGCAGGAACGACTGTTATCAGGCATCCTGGGTCCTCGTCCTCCCAGCTGCCAACAAGAGTTCTACCTGCCGAGTATGTTTTAGACTTGAGGCCGGCACCAGTTGTAGACAATATATCTGCTCAAGGTCAGCCAATTATGATACAAATGCCTGCTTTACCTCGAACTATTCAACCACATAGGTGGAGTGTGAGCTCTACTTCACGAAGTGGGGGTTCATCAAGTTCTGTAGGAGAGAGACAGGTGGCGCAACGGGAGGAGGTGAGACCAAGCAACATAGGAAGAAATATATCTGAACATCCCATGTTTGTTCCAGCTAATGAGCTGAGGAATTTGGTTCGAAATCCGCCAAGTAGAGGTTTAACATCTTCGAACTTGTCAATTCCCGGTAATGTTGCTTCTACATCCAGGGTTGGTTCAAGTTCAGGGGTTCGTCCCTCTTCTGGACCTTGGATGCCTCCTGAGAATAGTCCAACACAGTTTCCCAGGAGGTTAACCGAATACGTTCGTAGGCAGCTATTTTCTGCGACAAACGAGGCTGGAGGTAGGACAAGTAATTATTCACAAAGATCAGGTTCTACTCCTGCTCAGGATATGGTTCTTTCATCCGGAACTGGCCGCCGAGGGCACCATTTATTGCAACCGAGGTCTGCATTATTGATGGAAAGAAGAGGTGACGGTGGAATTGGTCTTCCCCATTCATTAAGAACCTTGGCTTCTTCTGGTGAAGGAAGTGACAATAATAGACTATCTGAGGTATGTTGAATTTTTTCTTTCATGGAGTAAATGAATGACGGCCCTAGATGCATGTGTGCTATACATCTTGGTGCATGTCTGCATCTGTAGAGCTGTTCATTTTGGTTAATTAATCTTTTGAACATTTTTTTTAATGTGATTCCTTTCTACAACCCTATCAATTTCTTCTTATCTTATCTTTAGATCCTGTACTATTTATTGAAGAAACTTCAGATGTCTTGGGTGTCTTATTTCTTTATTTTATCTATCCTAAATGAGTGTATTCTATATATTTTTTTGGGAGTTGGGGGGACAAATTGGATTACTTCCCTTGAAATAATTCCATACTTAACTCCTAGGGTGGCCTCATTGGTAGAGGCTTGAAGTCTCGATATACTTTCTTGTAGGTCTCAGATTTGAAACCCTCGAGTTAACTTAATTGTAAAATCTCCTAGTTTTTTGGGGTCAAGCCTTGGGACAGGTGCTTGTGACCCCGAGTGTGTAGTGGATGGTGAAGCTTTGATTCCTGGTTATCAAAATCAATGTTTTAAAAGGCTTAAGGCGGCCTTGAGGCGTTTTCTCTCGATGAGGCGAGGCGTAAGCCTCGAGGCAGTTTGAGGCATAAGCCTCATTTTAAAGATATAAATAACTCAAATGAGGGCAAAAAAGTGGTTGAAAGCTGGGGTCCCCAAGGGGTGGCGCAGTGGTTGAAGACTTGGGCTTTGAAGGTATGCTCCCTTCAAGGTCCCAGGTTCGAGACTCACTTGTGAAACTACTCCTTCGATGTCTCCGGTACCTGGCCTAGGGACAGGCGTGGTTACCTTGCTTCAAAAAAAGATATAAATATATTTAAATCATAAAAAAAAAATTAACAGTAATCTAAAGATTAACTATTGTTGTTGTCACTCTATGCATCCACCAATTCTCCATCATCCAATGCTAATACCCCTTTATTTATTTTCATAGCATTTCCAACCATCTTTTTCCAACCCTCACCATGAAAGGAAAAATGAGAAGATAAAAAGTTGCAACTACTTTTTTTTTTTTTCTTTGAAAACTACAAAATAATAATAATACAGAGAAAATATGTAGTAGTTTTCTATAGTAAGAAAAAGAAAATAAGTATATGAAGAAAAAGAACAAAGTATCATAAAAAATATAATATAATAAGTATAAACGAGTTCCAAAAAGAGTAAGGAAAAACAAAGAAGGGAAATGGAAAGGAAAATGTGTAAACATCCCTTGGTAAAATAATAAATGTAATAATGTATTACAAAAATAGAGAAACAAAAAAAATAATAAAGCATTATTTAACTAAGTGAATAATTAAAAAAATCAGCAAACAAGAGTTTAAAAATCAATTTAAACAAAAGACGTATGCCTTACGCCTCTCGCCAAAGAGGCGTAAGCCTCACTCTCCACTCTCAAGGCGTAAGCCTTGAGGCTTTTTCTTGCCGCCTCAGCGAGGCGTAAGCCTCACACGCTTTTCGAAACATTGATCAAAATAAAAAAATAGTTTCCTACGTAGGAATTAATTCCTATGGGTTTTCACGACATTTAAATGTTGTTGGGTTAGGTGGTATATTTATATCCTGTAAGAATAGTTGAGGGGTGCTTAAGCTGGTCTGATATCAAAAAATAATTATAAATCATAATTCCGAACTTGGTTCTGCACATTTTAAAAAGAATGATGCTATTGTCAAGATGTTATTCTCTTCATTTTTGTTTTGACTCAATTAAAAGAATGATTGCAATTTTAAAACTGTTTGTACTATATTGTGTGAGTATCTAGGAAACTTCTCTTCTAATGCAAGCCTTTATATAATGAAAATTGGTGTTTCTGAAGTTGCTGGATCGAATTCTTCGGGGCAGCTATGCGCTTTAGTTGGTAAGGTGGTAAGCGCCCTAGGGCTTGTGCCTGCTTGTGGATGATGGTGTTTGATGGACTAGAGATAACATTCAAGTTCTTTGAGCACGTTCTGTTCAACAATCATTTCTTTTGAATCTTGCTCTAATTGTTTTGTGGAGAAAAATTCTTGTTCTATTCTAAATAAACTTTACATCACAAGTCAATTATGCTGGATTCTATATAAAAAAAATGGTTTATTGGATTATAATTCTCTGTCTTTGATCGTTTAGTTAACTGTTTATTCTTAGTGATTTTGTACGGTTTTTTAATTCAACAACATTCGAAGGTGGATGATTTGAACTCATAACTTCTTTATTACTAGGTCATACATCTCATGCCAATTAAGTTGGGCTCTAGTTTGCACATAGTGATCTTGTAAGTGTTTAAATTAATTTGAAGCTCACATGTTATTGTTTTGTCTGCAGCAGATTCGCAATGTCTTGGGCCTTGTCCGCCGAGGTGAAAGCTTACGAGTTGAGGTAGGATCCTTATTGGTGCCATATCATGTGCAATGGGTGCATTGGCGAATTTACATGATTGCATTGAGAAACAAGAAGTTATTATGTTACATGTTTTGTTTTTATCTAGATTTGTTAAAATGTGTAAATGATGGTAAACAGCTACTAAGTCTGTTCATATTCCAGTTTTCTTTCCCAGTTCACAGATAGAAATAAAATGCTCAGTTGTGATGATCTGTATTTATAAAATATGCCTACATGGCTTCTTGATTTTACAATGCACCAATCTTGTTGTAGCATTTTTTTTCTCACTGTTATTTATTTATTATTAATATGCACCATTCTGAGAGAAGTATGGTATCCAAAAGTCCTTTTATTGTAATTATTGAATTTGGAGAAATTGTGTTGTGTATGGAGAAAATTTTGTTTGTCAATGAGACTCAAAAAGCCTCTAATGGTAGTTGAAGTCATTTGCCTGGCATTTTAAACTCATGTTTCATAATCATCAATATTAATGTTGCTTTTGAATTTCTTTTGTAAGGATGTGATGATCCTGGACCAGTCACTATTTTTTGGGATGGCTGATATTTATGACAGGCACAGGGACATGCGTCTTGACGTCGATAACATGTCGTATGAGGTCTGGCTGATATTAACCAACCGAAACTACATTTTGCATCTTTTTCTTGTTGCTCCATGTTTTAGTATTTTAAGTGCAGGAATTGTTGGCTTTGGAAGAGCGTATCGGAAATGTCAACACCGGACTAAATGAAGAGACGATAGTTGCTCGACTGAAACAAAAGAAGCGCGTAAATGTGGCTGACTCACAGGTGGAGGAAGAACCATGCTGTGTTTGTCAGGTAGCAATTGTTTCCTGTCTTTTTTTATCTGTATCCTTCTCAAAACTGGATTGTGATGGTGTCCCCTCCTTAGTCTCGACTAACTATCCACTCGATTTCTAGGAGGAATACATCGAAGGCGAAGACATCGGAATTCTGGAATGTGGGCATGACTTCCACACACATTGTATCAAGCAGTGGCTGATGCAAAAGAATCTGTGTCCCGTCTGCAAAACAACCGGTTTAGCGATCCGAGAATGAGCGTTGGCTTTGTTGAGCGGACCTGGTGGCTGTTGCTTAAACGAAGTTAAGCAGCCGAAACAGGGGAATGCTATGAAGTTGCTTGCCAATTCTACCAAACGAAGAGCCACATTGAATTTCTCTATATACATTCTTCAAGTAGTAAAATTTATATATATATATATATATATATATATGCAAGCAATCCATTTTTTTGTTTTTATTTTGGAAGAAAAAGTTAAAAGGTTCTAATTGGCAAGGAATTGTTAGGTTAAGGTTATGATGGTCGGTGAAACTAATTATGTTTACTCCCATTGACATTAGAGATTGTTGGTCTTAATATATCATCGGATTTTTCCATATTTAGCTTACAAAGCAACATTTACTAGTGATATGGTGTTCTTTTCTGATATATTCAATTCAAAACATCTTGAAATGACAAGAATGTGTTGTGTTGTAGACCAGAGTCTTACAAATAATGTGTTTGAATTTGGTTCACAAAGATATTGGTGTTGGTTTTGGCTATGGGTTATAAATTCGGATTGGGAAATGGTTTGAAATCACCAAGAGCTGATGGGCTCTACAAAACTCATCCATCTTCTAAAAGATGGTTTTTATTGCTCTCTTTTTTTCTATTTATTTGGAAGGGGGAATTAGAACCTTTAAAGCTATGTTCTTGATCACTTTTTAATGTGTCATGAATTATTCAGTTCTGTGTTCAAGCATAACCCCTATGGATTTTCAATGTCCCATAGAGCAAATAGCATATTTAGAATCATATTACCAAAAGGACTTTGAAAAGGAAAAAGTTCAGGCCAAAATAGAAAGCTAATTATAAATCTGTTATTCAGATTAATTAGCAAAAGTAATTTTTGTTTTAATTAAAGAAATTTGTTTTAATAGTAAAAAGACGAAAATACCCTTCCTATTTGTGGGCAAGAAACCGATCAGATGCCACGTACCAGCTTCTTCACCAAGCTTTCTTCGCCAAATTTTGAATCAGACCCACCAGATTTTTTTTGGAACTCCATTTGCGCCGCCGTCGAGCTTTGGTTTGCGTGAAGAACTGCGAATTTTGATGGATGGACCCCGCCTGCTCTTCGCGGCTTCGCTCGCAAGAAACCCATTCTCGTTTTGATTTCCAATCGTCGATTGATAACTCTTAAGAATTGAGAGTTAAAGTAGGAAAATAAGATATATTTATATGAGAATTTGCTATTATTTAATGGAATTATAATGAACTTTCGCTTCGTTATTACATTAGTTCGCTTAAGCGAAACGTCCTATGGTTTTCGGAGTAGGGTGAATTTTAATAGTTTGGCTGAAGCAAAAGTGTCTGATTATGTGCAAATATGTTGTGTTTAAGGATTGATTCTTTTTAGTTTGTTTGCAGCCAACGGAGCAAAGTGAAGTTTTTTAAACGAAGGGGAGCTCGTAGACGAAGGTGTTCGTTATAACCAGTCACGACGAAGCAACGTCGAAGCAGCACGTCGTCAATATGAAGCCAACGAACCCGATCCCAACGAAGTATCCAGCCTGACAAAGTTTCACCGTCGCGAAACTAAACGAAGCCAACCCTAACGAAGGAAGTGGTCCCAACTTGGACAGCTTTTGCAGAGGTTGATCGTGGAACAGAGAATGTCAATGGTCCCAAGCCGATAATGGTTCGTACGAGCGTAAACGTCAGTGGTCCCATAGACGCGTGTCGAAGATCCGAGATACGTCAATCGATCTCAGCCGTTGCACGTGAGATCGTGGAGAAGAAGTTGTCGCGGAAGTGCTAGCTATAAAAGGAGCCATTGCCCTTCATTCGCCAGTGTCGAATCCGAGAAGGTCTTCCGCCATAGCTTAGAGTTTTCCGGTCGTTTTTCCTTTGTTCTTAGCTGTAGTTTCGTCGGAGTTCTTTATTTCCAGTTTTCTTAGTTTAGCTGTAGCATAGGAGTAGTGTAGCCGGAGTTGCAGAGTTTGGCCGGAGCAAAAGACGAGCTGGTGAGAAGCATCTCCGATCAGGCTTCATCTTAACCTTGTTCCTCTGTTTATTGCTTTCTTTACTTTCGTCGTAGCATAGTTGTAGCGAACGTTTATTGCTTTCAATGAAGATTTTTACATGCTTTTCTATTGTTTCGTCTTTACTTTCTTGTATGAGTAGCTAGTAAGTTCGTTGGAAGGAAGTAGGCAAGTAGGAAAGTTTCGCCTAAGCCAAACTTCTAGTTACAAAGATTATTATGCATGTTGTGTAGTTTTATTTCGTCTTCGAGAGAAGCATATGTGATAGAGCGAAGTTGCATGTTATAACACTAGGTTTTGTTAAGTTCTGCTTGCATGTAAAATGAATACTTAGAGATAAGGTTCGCCTGGTGCTGTGTTGCTTGGTTAGCGAGTTTGAGTTCGAGAGAACCAAACAAGGAGCTTGAGAAAGCCATCTTCTAGAGCTCGAGAGAGCCAAAGAGAAGCATACAATATATCGTGGTGTTGTTCGCTGAGTTATAAGTGTTTGAGTTCGAGAGAACCAAACCAAGAGTTCAAAAAACCGCTTCTAGAGCTTGAGAGAGCCAAGAGAGTGGCGAACGATGTTCGCCCTAAGCCTATGAGGTTTCGCCTAAGCGAAACTACCCGACGAATCCTATTCCCTTCCAATATTCGTTTCTCGTTTATATTACTCAGTTTACTCCCATTTCAACTTTTAAATCATTTGTTACCAAACTCTCTTAATTTTGCTTGAGCATAAGTTTAACTTTTCCCTGTGGAGATGACCTTTACTTACATTAAAACTTGCTACAACAAGGACTGTGT
>JBBMEF010000014.1:8934246-8954995 GCA_037832685.1 Sicyos baderoa | reverse complement strand
TTTGTAATTATAAAATTGTGGTACTTTTTAAATAACTTTGAATGGATGTATGGTTAAGAACTAATTTGTACTTTTTTGTGATTATAAAATTTTGCAGTTTTCATTCAGTTATGATCTAATTTACCTTTCAACTTGATTTATGATTGATAGAAATATCATGTGTATATTAAAAAAAAAAAAATCAATAAATCAGGAAAAATTGAAAAAACCAACTTTAACCGACATTTTCCAAAAACGTCGCCTATAACACCTTAGGCGACGTTTTGAAAATCGTCGGGAAAAACGTCGCCTAAAACACTTTAGGCGGCGTTTTAGAAAAAAACGTCGGTTAAGACTCTTGCGACGTGGTATTACCGACATTTTGGGCGACGTTTTATTTACCGTCGCCTAAAGCTTAGGCAACGTTTTTAACGTTGCTTAAGACCTTTTTTCTTGTAGTGCACCTAGTAATTTTTAACATTCCTTGCTTTTGATATGAAAGTTTGTTGCTGAAACACTTGCCCAACTTTTACCAAATTTAATTTTGACAATTTTATCTATATATGTTTTTTTTTTCTTTTTTACTTTGATAGGGTAAAAGTGTGTGTTGCGATATGTCGAGAACGCATCATCCCGCGTTGCATATCCGCATTCCGCTGCGCATTCATTTTTAAGTTTACGCATTTTACAACAGGGTTTAATGAAAGTGCATATATAAACTCGAATCAAACCCTAACCGATTATAATGTTCATTATGTAGAATTTGTATTTCACCTCTCCGCCCGTGGACTAGCTAACACAACGTTAGTGAACCACGTAAAATTTTGTGTGTTATTTTCTTCTTCTCTCGAGTTTTCTTTATCTTCGTATTGGTTGTTGATTGCGGTTTTATAACAGTGTAGATAGAAGAGGAAAACTCTAAATGTAGGCTGAGTCAATTAAATTTTGTTAGTTGCCAGTATATCAATACAAAATCTTACCTGTTCATATTTTCAACTGTGGTTAAAAACTAGGACAAGTCTATTTTATTTATTGATGGGCTTGTGGAAGAGTGCTATTGTAAATTGCATTGGATACTTGGCATGCTTGCTTGTTGTGCCATACTTCCATTGATTGTGAAGTTTGTGAATATTTTTGGCTTCTCCCTATTATCCATTTGCAGATTATGGCAGCTTCTTAGGCACTTTACTTTCAAAATTTGTTACTGTTACTGTATATGCAAAGTTCAATGAAAGTTAATGATGAAAAAGACTTTTTTTAATCTGGTAGTTGAGGAAACCCATTGTGTTATTATTACTTTGCAGTTATGGGTGAGTGAATGACCATTGCACCAAGTACCAGCCTATGCATCATTTTCACCTGCCTTGATTAGTTTATGTAATTAAACTCCTCTACTGGTTTTACTAGATGGTTTGGTAAATTTATTTACTGCAACATTTTGCATTGGCATGTCAGTTTTTACCTTTTACTGATTATTGCCTTTTCATTCCCTTTTTATTAATAATATCATTTAATGTTCTTTGCTTATAAGTGGGACTGATTAGCACAAATTTCTGGTGTTTGATTATTGACAAAAGTTGCATCCAGTTCTCTTTTTTTGGCACATTCATTTTGATTAAATTTGATGCCAAGTGACAAAGATGCCCACTTATCATGGTGGGTTAGGAGGAAGGCAATCTTTGGTTCCCTCATTGTTTAGCTTCATAATTATATTTACCATTTTACCACTGGTTGGTGAAAAAACATGAAGAAAAAAAGGACCCCCATCTTAATTGCTGGTAAAATCTAATCCCCAAAACCCCCATATGCCTAAGCACAGTAAATTAGGTGCAAAGTTTCAAATTACCTGATTTCTGGGATTGGGCAGGTCCATGATTTTTGGGTCACTAGGAAATATTATAGTTATATTGAATTTGCAAGTTCTAGACCAAGGGGGAAAGGAAAGATTGATATAAATATAGCATTTAAAGGATATCATTGTTGCTTTTATCTCTCTCTAGATTCATAAATTTATATGAAATTGATATCTTTTTCTTAACTATTTGGGTCTTGATTTGGCCAAATATTTCTGCAATTAGTCAAAAGCATTGAAATTTTCTAAGTATTCTGTATAGTGGGAAAATAATAAATAAATTTGACCTTTAGGGGCTGATAAATATTTGGCATTTTGAAGCAAACACATATGGTATCATATTTGTGTGGCCTTATTTGGGGGCAGAAAAAGAGGGCAAAGCAAACCCACATTTGAAAGGCAGGAACAAAGTAAAAAAAAAAAAAAAAAAAAAAAAAGTGTGAATGGAACCAAAAGGAAAAAGAATAAAAAAAAGGCCCACAAATTTAGATATGAACGGTGGGGGTCGCCGTTTGGGTTTAGAATGTGGCCTAATACTCAACTAGCCTTCACCCTTTCACACTTGTGTTTCTTTAACCCTGGTGGAAAATTAAATTGGACAGTTCAATTTTATAAAATAATTACAGGTCTAAGAAAATTTGAAAAAATTTAGCATTTATAGTTAAATATACAATATAAATAATATTCATCATATTATATTATATATTAGTTATTAAGTATAAAATATTACTTTATACCATATATTTGAGTATGGTTGTTATATTTTTTCAAATTTATTTAGTATTGTAAATATTTTATTAATTTAGTCAATTCTTGAAGAAAAAAAAATAATAATAATAAAAAAAAAGAATTTTGCAAACTTTAATAAATTTTTTTTTAAAAAATGATGGGTATTATTAATTTGCATGATTGTGATTAACATTAGTTTGACCACGTGATATGGGTAAAGAGAAAAGAAAATGATGAATCGATTGGTCAAAAATTACACACAAACAGCCCTGACGAAATGATGAAAGGAAAAGTATCGTTGCCACGTTTGTGATTCTTCTTTTTTATTTTATTTTTTTTCTTTCTTTTTTTTGCATATTGTTTGGCCATTAACCTTAACATTTTTTGAACCTATAACACTCATGTTGAACTCGTTTAAAACTAAATAATAAAATATTTATCATTCATTTGGTGACATCAATATATATTTAATGACAAAAAAATGTTAGGTTCAAATCCCTTCATCTCCCAATTTTTGCAAAGAAAACTAATAATTCAATTGAATCTTAGTTTGGGTATGGGAATTTGAATAAATGGGGTTTGGTTTGTTGAAAGTGTGAAGGGCTTGTGCTTTTTATGTGGGTTTAGTAATTGTTTGAAATGAAATAAAATAAAATAAAATAAAATGTCCATATTTGTGGTAGGGTGGTTTTTTTTATTTATTTTTTTTATAATTTGTGTAGCTCTCACATCCCCACCTTTCCCTCACAACACATTACTCGGTGGGTTTGGTTGGGCCAGCGGCAAGGGCAAGGCAAGGCCAGGACGACATCGTCAAACTCAAATCCCTTCTTCTTCTTCTTCATCTCCATCTCCATCTCCAGATCCTTCTCTCCCAGATCGGACCAGTTTTCAATTCTCCATTTCTTCGCTGTTAGTTTTCTCTTTTCCCTCTTTTCCCATCTGGGTTTCCCTTTTCATATCGTTTCTGTTCTATTCTTTTCTTTCTTCTTTAACCCTACAGGACACAAGGGTTTTTTGCCTTATCCTTTGATTTCTCCCCTGCTGTTTTCTAGGTTGTTTCACCTCCTAAACTTGTTGTTTTCTCTTGTTTTCATCGTTTTTGGGGTTCAAGTTGTTTCCATAGTTTCTGACTCTGATGTTTTTGGTTCTGGGATTGATTCAATCCTCTACCTCCCATGCCTTATCGTTGTTACCCTTTTGTCGTTGCGTCGCCGAGCTCGAAACCCACAATTTTTTTTGGGTTCATTTGCTCATTTCACATTTAGAACTGTTGGCTTTGCTCAATGAAATTGTGTGCTGTTATTGTTGCATACCCTCGTCTAGGGATAGGATTTGTAGCGCTATTTAATCTGCACTTGCTTGCATGTTTCAAGAGTTTTTTTATTTCAGTTGTTGTTTCTGGACACTTGCATTCTGATTTTGAATGGTTCTTTATTTCATCGCTTTTTCTTTCTTTGATGATGTAATGTTATAATATAAGTCTCTATGCATGATATGGGGCTGCAATTTCTCACAGATGTCGGACGTTTCACCTGTAAGATGCTATTACATTCGAACACTTTGCGAACTTCCTGTGTTGCTTTGTTACTAAGTGCCAACAATGGTGTTTCTGTGATTTTGACATGATGTTCTAGTTGCTGACTGATGTCTCCTTATAATTTAGAAACTTCCCTCTGCTGATTGAGTTTCATTTTTGAGCTGATACTGATAGGTCAACTCATGTATTGAAGCGGTTAGAGGATTCAAAATCTTGTAATACTCTTATTACATGCTAACTGTTAGTTAGTGAACTAAACTGGATATTGATTGTTCAGTATTAGGCTCTTGGTTTGGATTGTTATGGCTAATCAGTAAATTGGGGCAGAGAAAATGAGTGATTCTTGGTGTTTTCTTGTATTGCTAAGGTCAATTCTTTTGGGAAATGAAGCTCTAACGTTGTGATTTACATTTATCTCTGATTATCAAAGCACATTTGTCCTAGATTCATTCTTAGTCTAAATTCATATGCTCATTTAAAATTTGTTATAAATGCTAGCACATATTACTTGTGCTTTGGTTTAAGTATCAAGTGTGTTGGTGCCAACAAAAGTGTCATGTTTAGTTTTTGAGTTTATTTATTTAACACATCTTGCTGGCTTGCTAATTGGCTTTTTTGTTTTAATTAATTTTCAGATTCAATCGAGTTATGCAACTTGATTTGTTGCCTGGAAAACTTTGTTGACCTGGCTTATATTCAATCGGGAAATTTACATTTTCTCTAATGCAAGGGCAAAGGAGTAGTGTTGGTTCATTGTCAGAAACTATAAACTTTGAACATGGTTCTTCATCAAGTAATCCTGGAAACCAACCAGTTTGCTGGAATGACCTGTGGAATCCAGCAGAAAGCCAAATTCCAGATTATTTATTGCCTACTGATATAAACACTGGATATGTAAGCTCTGTGAGCCATGAGCAACGAAGTTTGAGCCGATGGAGCTTGGGTCAACCTAGTTATTGTGACATGCAAGCTGAGGTGCTACTACCTGATGAGCAGAAAGCTGAGCTTGGATGGTCTTCAGTGTCTCCTGATGCAGATGGTCCTGTTTTAGAAAACCGACTCTGTGAACCGTTAAATAATCATTCACTGGGTCATGTCAATTTTAGCCCGCTGATCATACAAAATTCCAATTCCAATGCTCTTCCTCATAGTCTCAACTTAAATACAAGTTTTGGTAGTCATGGAGGTGAGAGTAGCAGAGTTAATGAAGGTTCTAACGTGTATAAATTTAGTGGATCAGAAGAAGGGCGGATTTTACGTTCTAGTGCATCTGATCCTCTTTTACTTCCTTCGGGAAATAGTGGACTTCCAGTGGTTGCAAATGATGGTAGAGCGGGATCTTCCTTCGATGGTCGTCGAGTACCCTGTAAAAGAAAAGCTATTGAGGGAAGTGTTACACAGTCCTCTTTTAGTGGAAGCAGTAACTACGCTCAGCATATTGAAAGTGGTGCTGTGCTCCCTCTTCCAGTTTTTCCTGGTCTCTACAACACGGGGAGTAGGTTAACCATACCTGCTCCACCAGCACGAATTAGTCAAGCCCCTATACGAGGTGCAGGGGAGCTGACTTCCAACAGCTTCTCTGAGGCAATTGTTGCAGAAAGCTCAGATAGTTCTCAAAGAAACCATCGTATGAGAATTAGTTTATCTAATTCACAAGATTCTTTTTCACCGGCAGGAACAACTGTTAGGCATCCTAGGGCCTCATCTTCCCAGCTGCCAACAAGAATTCTACCTGCTGAGCATGTATTAGACATGAGGCCAGCACCAGCTGTAGACAATATATCTGCTCAAGGTCAGCCAATTATGATGCATGTGCCTGCCCCTGGTTTACCTCGGAGCCTGCATCCATATACTAGGTGGAATGGGAGCACTACTTCGAGAAATGGTGGTTCATCAAGTTCTGCAGGGGATAGACAGGTAATGCAACGGGAGGCGAGATCAAGCAACATAGGAAGAAGCGTATCTGAACATCCCATGTTCGTCCCAGCAAATGAGCTGAGGAATTTGGTTCCAAATCCATCAAGTAGAGGTTTAACATCGGCAAACTTGCCGATTCCTGGAAATATTGCTTCTACTTCCAGGGTTGGTTCAAGTTCAGGGGTCCATTCCTCTTCTGGTCCTTGGATGCCTCTTGAGAATAGTTCAACACAGATGCCCAGGAGGCTAACAGAATATGTTCGTAGGCAGTTATTTTCTTCTGCTACAAATGAGTCCGGAGGTAGGACAAGTTCACAACGATCAGGTTCTACTTCTGCCCAGGATATGGTTTTTTCATCTGGATCTGGCCGCCGGGGG
The DNA here is from genome assembly GCA_037832685.1 of Sicyos baderoa. Classification (NCBI taxonomy): domain Eukaryota; kingdom Viridiplantae; phylum Streptophyta; class Magnoliopsida; order Cucurbitales; family Cucurbitaceae; genus Sicyos; species Sicyos baderoa. The sequence goes on along the minus strand of JBBMEF010000014.1, from coordinate 8,948,600 downwards.
CACCAATTATTGCAACCAAGGTCTGCTTTATTGATGGAACTGGAAAGAAGAGGTGACGGTGGACTTGGTCTTCCCTATTCATTACGAGCCTTAGCTACTTCTAGTGAAGGAAGTGACAATAGTAGACTAGTATCTGAGGTATGTTGAGTTTTTTTCTTCATGATGCAACTGAATGACATCCCCTAGATGCATGTGTGCTATGTCTTGATGCATATGTGCTATATATCTTCTAGAAATTGAATTACTTTTCCTTTATAATACTTCCATACTTGGTGCTGCACATCTATAATTACATTTGTGGTGAAGATGCTATCATTTGCAATTTCCTTTTGACTTCTTAAAATGAACGATACAAGTTAAAAAAAAAATTGTAGTAATACTCAATTTTTTAAAAGGCTAAAGGCAGCCTCGAGGCTTTTCCTCCTGAAGAGACAAGGTGTAAGCCTCAATTTTAATTAAAAACATTATAAAAATTCTAAATTTGTGTAAACATGTATGTTAAAACATGTAGTACTTACGTAAAAATACATAAAACATTACACCAACACTAATAGGATTGAATTTTTTTTGGAATAAGAACAATTTCGCTAATGAATGGAATCTAAGTGAATTTTTTTTCCAAGCCAATTAATGAATACGACATAGAACACCAAAAGGAGATACGAGAGAAAAATATGCTAACAAATTATTAAAATTAAATTGAGGGTTTTGAAAATTGAAACGATTAAAACCCTTATATTGTAATGAAAGGAAAAAAATTAATGTTAAGGCATAGGGACTTCAAGTCTCATTGCATTATCATAGAGGCGTATGCCTGCCTCGCCTTGAAGCGAGTCTGAAGCCATAAGCCTCTATATCCTTTTAATTCATCGCTAATACTGGCCCCAAGGGGTGGCACGATAGTCAAAAGCTTGACCTTCGAAGGTGTGCTCTAACTCCCCTCAAAGTCCTAGGTTCGAGATTTACTTGTGACATTAATTTGTTGACACCTCCCATGTCTCCATTCCTTCGATGTCTTTTGGTGCTTGGCCTAGGGTCGAGTGTGGTTATCCTAGGTATAGTGGAGCAAAACTCCAATTTCCCATTTCCAAAAAAAAACATTGCTAATACTGTGAGTATCTACAAAACTTCTCTTTTAACATAAGCCTTTATAACGTGAAAAATGGCACTTCTGAAGTTGTTGGGTAGAACATATTTTGGGGCAGTTATGCATTTTCAGTAGGTAAAGCGCCCGGGGGTTGTGCCTGCTTGTGATGGATGATGTTTGCTGGCCTACAGATTACATCCAAATTCATAGAGTACCTTCTGTTTTCAACAGTTTTTTTCTCTTTATCAATCATGCTCTAACCATTTTTAGGAGAAAAAGAAAATCTTGCTCCACTTCTAAATAAACTTACATCATAAGTATGTTGGATTGTTCTGTAAAAGAGGTTTATTGGATTATAATTCTGTCTCTTGACTGTTTAGTTTACCGTTGATATTCTATACCCTGTTGATTCTTTGTGATCCCTTACCTGTTGAAATTAATTTGAAGCAGATTCGCAATGTCTTGGGCCTTGTTCGCCGGGGTGAAAGCTTACGAGTTGAGGTAGGATCCCTATTGGTGCCATATCATGTGCAATGGGAACAATAGCAAATTTATATGATTACATTGAGATACAAGAAGTCGTTATGTTACATGTTTTGTTTTTGTCTAGGTTTGTTGAAATGTGTAAATGGTGGCAAGGACTTAGTCTGGTTCATATTCTAGTTTTCTTTTCCAGTTCACTGATAGGAATGAAGTGTTCAGTTGTGATGACATTGAAAAATATCAGAATGTCCACTTCATTGATATGAATAGCCTTGATGTGATGGTGTAATGACAGGATCTTGTACATATAAAATATGCATCCATGACTTTAGACCTTGTTGTTGCAATATTTTTGCTCTTTGTTATGATTATTATTTTTATTATTTTTTTGGGATGAGGGGAGGGATCCCATTTTTTGATGTCCCTATTTGGTACATAGTCTGTGAGATGCTTGGTATCCAATAGTCTTTGAAGAAATTATCAAACATATACTCTCAATATTAAAGGAGTGGTGGGCTTGTGTATCAAATTAGGGGAAGTGTTAGATGGAGAAAATTTTGTTTGCCAATGGCTTCAGAAGCTTTTATTGGTGTAGTTGAAGTCATTGGCTTGACATTTGATAGCTCATGTTTTATAATCATCATCATCAATATTAATTTCTTTTAAATTTCTTTTGTTAGGATGTGATGATTCTGGACCAGTCACTTTTTTATGGGATGGCTGATATTTATGATAGGCACAGGGACATGCGTCTCGACGTTGATAACATGTCGTATGAGGTCTGTCTGATACAAACCAACTGAACCTAATATTCAGCACCTTTTTGTTGCTCTGTTCATGTTTGAGTATGGTGCGTGCAGGAATTGCTGGCATTGGAAGAACGTATCGGAAATGTCAACACCGGACTAAACGAAGAGACGATAGTTACTCGACTGAAACAAAAGAAGCATGTTAAAGCTGCCAAATCACAGGTGGAGGAAGAACCATGCTGTGTTTGTCAGGTAGCTTATTTTCTCTCATCTGGATTATATGATGGTATTGGTGTTCCCTCAGTCTCGACTAACAACAACACTCCATGTGGTATATCCAGGAGGAATACGTCGATGGCGAAGACATCGGAATACTGGAATGCGGGCATGACTTCCACACGAATTGTATCAAGCAGTGGCTGATGCAAAAGAATCTGTGTCCGATCTGCAAAACGACAGGTTTAGGAAGCCGAGAATGAACGGGCAGGTTTACGGTAGCAGACCTGGTTGGTGTTGCTTAAAAGAGGAGTTAAGCAACTGTAACAGGGGAATGTAATATGCTATTGTTGCTTGCCAATTCAGCAGGAGCCAAGACACATTCAAGTTCTCTTTATACATTACTACAAGTAGTAAAATTTTATATCTGCAAGCAATCCATTTTTTTGTTTTTATTTTGGAAGAAAAATTCAAGGTTCTAATTGACAAGGAATTCTTAGCTTTTAAGGTTATGATGATGGTCGGTGAAACTAATTCATGTTTACTCCCATTGAGATGATTGTTGGTCTTAATATATCATGGATTTTCAAATTCCATTCAAAACATGTTTGACAAGAAAATTATTTTGCTATGTCAACAAGGGTAGGGTTCTACAAATAATGTTGGTTTCGACTTGGTTCACTTGTGTCTCTTACTAGAATTCAAGTCATTCTTATCATGTATCTTGGGTTTTTTTTTTTTTTTTTTTGGAAAATTGTTACTACACCTAAAATCAAAACTTTTTTTTTAATTGAAAAATAGTGTAGGGATGGTTGTCTGAAGAATTATTTCCTTTTTTACTTTTGAGATTACAATAAATTGGGTGAGGGATTTGAACTCAATGACTAAAGATTCGATCTCATGATTTCTTGGTCATTGGGTATGCATTGATGTTGTCGAGCATTATTCTTATTTGATATTAATTCATTTTAATTTTAATTGTGCTCTATATAAGATTGGTTGGTCCATTCCCGAAGTATTAAAAAAAAGCTAACTTTCCGTCACTTATCTTTTTTGTTTGAAAGTGCCTACTATTTCTTAGAAAAATAGAATAAAAAACGGAATATATGACAATAATTTCCCTTTTTACTAGAAAACAGAAAAGAAAGACTATCTGTACTGAGAAAAGAAAGAAAGAATCATTATTTCTTATATCTCAATCCCAATAATTAAAAACATTAAAAAGCTTGAAAATAGTTTTTTTTTTATTTTATTTTTTTTCCCGGAAACAAAAAGCTTGAAAATAGTTGTTCTAAACATAAAAAACAATTTCTGTTTAAGGAAAATTGCATTCTTTGATATATATTGAATTTATATCAAAGAATGCAATTTCTGTTTAAGGAAAATAAAATCTAAACTAACGGATCAAATTTAGAAATAGAAAATAGACATAGATTGAATAATACCTCACCAAAAAAAGAAAAAAGAAAAACAGATGACAATGACACTTAATTACCAAGTAATATTTTCTCTTTTTTAGTGAACTTAGCAAGAAATTAAGTTGTCTAAACTAGACCCTACAATTAATTAAACTCTACTTTTGGATTTCTCCTTTTCTGGTATTTTAATGGAAAGTCCGTGATCACTATCCTTATTAAATACCAACAAATTACTTTCAATTGCACTACACATATTATACACATAAAAAAACTTTCATATCAACCAAAAACTTTATCAATATCACCACCTCAATCGGATACAACAAAAGTTTTTTGTCATTACTATGTTTTCTTAACAATTGTTTGTTACTTCATTAGCATATCTTATAAGGCTAGTGATCAAATAAGACAATTCAAGCAGTTCACCCCACCTGCTCGTGCTCTCTTTTGCCCCGATTATTCTTACATAATATACTGTTTCACCATATAACATTTGAATGTAAAAAAATGGACAAAAAATATATTATAAGGGGCTATTATAAGATTTTTAAGCATTTTATGACAATGCATGGTGTTTGAGACGGAGAAGATGAGAATGACTAGTTGATAACTCTCAAGAATTGAGAGTTAAAGTAGGAAAATTAGATATATTTTTATATGAATTTGCTAATATTTTATGGAATTAATAAGAACTTTCGCTCAGTTATATCATTGTTTCGCTTAAGCGAAGTGTCCTATGATTTTCTGAATATGATGCATTTTAGTAGTTTGGCTCAAGTAAAAGTGTCTGATTGTGTGCAATTATGTAAAGTGTTTAAGGATTGATTCTTCTTAGTTTGCTTGCAGCCATTCGACGAAGCGAAGCGAAGTTCTCAGCGAAGGGAAACTCACAAAGACGAAGGTGTTCGTTACATCAAATCATCAACGAAGCAACGCTTCGTCGAAGCCAAAACACTTCGTCTCAACATTTCAACAAAGCCAACAAGACGGAGCAACACTTCGTCGATACAAAGCCAACGAGCCAGAACCCAACGAAGTAACCTTTGACATTATTTCGTTTTGGCGAAACTAAACGAAGTCACCCCTAACGAAGGAAGTGGTCCTAACTTAGACAGCTTTTGTCGAGGTTGATCGTAGAGCAGAGAATGTCAGGTGTTCCCAACCGACAACGGGCCGTTGGAGCAGAAGGTGTCAGTTGTCCCCCAAGGAACAAACCCTCACGCGCTTCAGAGTTCGTCGTCTTATGCTGGTTATAAAAAAGGAGCTTTTCCCTTCCATTTGAGTTTGTCGAATCCGAGAGGGTCTTCCACCGTAGATTAGGCTTTCCGACCATTTTTCCTTAGTTTTTAGCCGTAGTTTCATCGGCGTTCTTGTATTTCGAGTTGTTTCCTAGTTTAGCTTAAGCATAGGAGTAGTGTAGCCGGAGCTGCAGCGTTCGTCGGAGCTAAAGAGGAGTTGTTGAAAGACATCTCCGATCAGGCTTCTTCTAACCCTGTTTCTCCTTTATTGCTTTCTTACTTTCGCTTTAGTATAACTTTGTATTAAACACTTTTATTGCTTTCAATGAAGTTATTTCCAAGCTTTTCTATTGTTTCACCTTTACTTTCGTGCCATGAGTAGTTAATCAGTTCGTTGGAAGGAAGTGGACAAGTAGGGAAGTTTCGCCTAAGCCAAACTTCTAGTTAAAGTGAATATTATGCATGCTGTGTTAGTTTTATTTCGTCTTCGAGAGAAGCATATGTGATAGAGCGAAGTTGCATGTTATAACACTAGGTTTTGCTAAGTTCTGCTTGCATGTAAATGAATGCTTAGAGATAAGATTCGCCAAGTGTTGTTTCGCTTAGTTATAGTGTTTGAGTTCGAGAGAACCACTTCTAGAGCTTGAGAGAGCCAAAGAGAAGCGAGCGAGATTCGCCCTTAACCTGTGAGGTTTCGCCTAAACGAAACCACCCAAAAAGTCCTATTGCCTTCCAATGTTCGTTTTTCGTTTATTTTACTTAGTTTAATCTCATTTCAACTTTCAATTCATTCGTCACCCAACTCTCTTAATTTCGCTTGAGCATAAGTTTAACTATTCCCTGTGGAGATGACCTTTACTTACTTTAAAACTTGCTACAACAAGGACTGTGTATACTTGCACATTTCTTAGAGATTCACACATTTTCGCTAGATCAGAGAAAGTTTTGCTTTAGCGAAACCAGCATTGACACGTCATCATCTTCTATCGATTATCCTTCATTTATTTATATTTAAAATATTGTGATGTGAATTTCTCCAACACTAGTCAAAGAAGATGAAAATAGTTATAAAAAATGATCATCCTACCCATAACTACTATTTTATTCTTCTTCAAACCATTTTTTATAAATTGAGAGTGGGGATTTGGATCCCCAAACTAGGGAGATATCATTGTTCTCAAATAAAATGAAAATCAAATACTGATTTTTCGAGTTGAATCTGTGACGATATTGTAAATTACTTTACCCTCATAGTTAATTATTTTTTGTTCTACTCAAAACAAATAAGAGAAATATTCCGGTTATGTCAGGTCATGACCTAAAAAATTATGTGGCCCACACATTCTATTTTCTTTATTATCTTTTCAGTCACATCGGTAAGGTCACGTCGGGCATCACCTAAATATTCCTCAACAAATAATGATTTTCTTGCATATTTTGCCTCCAATTTTCCCATTACTCAAAAAAAGAAAAAAAGAAAAGAAAAAATTGCAGAGAAAGAATGTGAAATGGAAATGAGTTAGTCAATAAAAATGATGAAAGGCTACCTCAGAAATTGAAAAACAGTGGAATTTCAGCTGGGTCAAAAAATGGGGTTAGATATGGAAGAATTAGAACATATAAAAAGAAGCTTTAATGGCGATTCTCCATTCTTGAAGTTGAAGTCACCATCAATGGAAGCTCTCTCTCGTTCCACTGAATGAGAGGAAAATGAGCAGTTCAACTATTTCTTGTCTTAAGATTTAGTGGAGCTTCTCCTTTTGTGGAAGAGAAGGGGCAAAATGTCTAATTACGCCTTGTTGAATGATGAGCTCTCGAGGAAGACCTCCATTCTCGGTTTGCGCTTGTGGGTCGTTCTCGGAATTTGCGTTGGTGCCGCCATTGTTATGGTTCTGTTCCTCATTTCCTTGTGGTTCACTTCGAAGCGCAACAGTGCGGCTAAACCTAAGCCCTGTTCGAACCCCACCATCCCAAATGTCTCCAAAGAAATCCAGGAAATTCGAATCGACCATTCTGATCCGAAACTTCATCTGGGTTCTAACCCTGAGCCCTTGCCGGAGGCAGAGTCCTTAGCCACGCTGATTCGGACGGAAGAGGAGAGCCCAGGTAGTGGACGCCGTAAAACTGGCATTGAAATGGGGAAGATGGGTGGTGGTGGTTCGGGCCACGGCAGCGGCGAGGCGGTGCCGGAGGTTACGCATTTGGGTTGGGGACATTGGTATACTCTCAGAGAGCTTGAGTGTTCTTGTAATGGCTTTGCAGATGAGAATGTGATTGGTGAGGGCGGGTATGGTATTGTGTACCGTGGTGTTCTGGAGGACAACACTGTGGTTGCTATCAAAAATCTGCTCAATAACAGGTTTTTGCTTGTAACCAGCTTTGATCTAACTTTATCAGTACCTACTATAGAATTTGGTACATTGTTTTGTTACATTGGAAGAAACTTTATGTAGTATCTTTTTTCATTAGGGGACAGGCAGAGAGGGAGTTTAAGGTTGAAGTGGAAGCGATCGGACGCGTTCGGCACAAGAATTTGGTGCGTTTGCTTGGCTATTGTGCTGAAGGAGCTCATAGGTATTCAATATTCTAATTCTACAACGAATTGTTCTATGTAAAAGTGCAAAACATACCCAGTTGATTTGAGAATGTGTGTGCATTCTGCTTGTCTTGTTGTAGGATGCTTGTTTACGAATACGTTGATAATGGAAACTTGGAACAGTGGCTTCATGGAGATGTTGGACTTTGTAGTCCTCTCACATGGGACATTCGAATGAATATAATTCTCGGAACAGCGAAAGGGTATGTTCTACATTGTATTTTTCTTGTGGATACGTTATGTTCTGCAGGTTCTTTTCATGGTTTTGACTTTATAAAACCGTAGGTTAACGTACCTACATGAGGGGCTTGAGCCTAAGGTTGTTCACCGTGATATCAAGTCGAGTAACATTTTGCTTGACAAGCAGTGGAATCCAAAGGTCTCTGACTTTGGCCTGGCAAAGCTTCTTGGATCAGAGAGGAGTTATGTAACAACTCGTGTGATGGGTACATTTGGGTTAGTCTAAATTCTAGCATTAAACGTATTACTTGGTTTCTAATTATAAGTTCATGATCCTGGCCGAGTAATTCATTCATTATCATCTGGGTTGTGTTTGTAGATATGTAGCTCCAGAATATGCTAGCACTGGCATGTTGAATGAAAAAAGTGATGTATATAGTTTTGGCATTCTCATTATGGAGATAATTTCGGGGAGAAATCCAGTAGACTACAGCCGCCCTTCGGGAGAGGTTTGTTTTCACTCATCCAGACTATTGGCCATTGCATATTTAGGCCAATACAGGATCCTGTTTTCCCCCTTTAACTCTTCATGACTAATTGGTGGATCTAACTTGCAGGTCAACCTAGTTGAGTGGCTGAAAACAATGGTCAGTAATCGAAATGCAGAGGGAGTTCTGGATCCGAAGTTGCCCGAGAAGCCTTCAGCAAGGGTGCTTAAGCGCGCTCTATTAGTAGCTTTACGGTGTGTGGATCCTAATGTTCAAAAGCGGCCTAAAATGGGCCATGTAATTCATATGCTTGAAGCTGATGAGTTTCCTTTCCGAGATGTGAGTTAACATTATTTCTACTATTTCTTCAACCAATTTGTTAAGTGAGAATGTTTATCGTTGTTTGATAAAATTATTTGCTTCGATTTTGCAGCTAAGGATTGATAAAGAATCTGGCCTTTTTTTTTGAAATAGAAAAATAATAGTTTTATTTTTCTAGTAGTCTTCTTTGAAACATGTCCCTGGTCTTTGTTCTCCACATCTTATGATCCACCATTGTCTCTCCACAAATATTTCAGGATCGTAGAGTGGGACGGGAACCAGGGCGATCGCTGCTAAAGGAAAAGCTCATGGAAAGGCTCGTGAGTGAATCTGGAGACAGCAGTGGATACGAAAGTGGAGCGACTCAAGCAAGTCTACATCTATGGAGAAAGCAAGAACATGAAGAACAACAGCCTCGCGAACCTCACACGTTAAGGTGATGTAGCCCCTTTTCTGTTTGTACCACGGTTGATAGGTAGGCTTCTTCATGAACTTGTATACCCAGCTCACATGATTATCAATCAGTCTGCACTCGAAAATGTAAGATCTTCTGCATTTTTTTTTCCGAAATTGCTGGAAAAAATCTTACTGTAAATTGTTTTCCCTGCAGTCTCTCCCCATTGTTGTACTGTACCTAACAATCTGTATAATCTTTTGTATCAATCTTTCTCAGTTTTGAGTTTTGGGTTTCCACATACATTCTAATGATCATCACCATCCTAATTAGGCAATTGCAGCATTTGGAGTGAGGTTGACAACTTTTTGGTTAAATCCATAAAGCTGATTTAACTAAAAAGCCAAAAACCCTCTCTAATTTCTCCCTCCCAAAAACACTCTCTACCTTTTCAAAACTCTAGCCTGCCACGACACTTCCTCATCGAGAAGGGCCGAACACCAGCCTTCTCACTGGTTCCACACATCGAAAATCTCTCTGCTGCTTCTTCACAAAGTACTTGGCACTTATGTTTTTCTTTTACTGGTGTGACTCGTATCACAGTTCTTTGGGCCACCACAAACTCGCATCCTTCTTGCTCACCGAATCCTCCTCATCATCATAGTTGTCAACATCACGAGCTCACGTTTTTCTTGCTCACCAAGGCTCCCCCATCACCACAGATCTCTGATGCCACCACGAGTTCGCTTCTCTCTTGCTCGTCGAACCCTCCCCATCATCGCAGACTTCTCACGCTCCTCCCCCATCACTGTCGTGCTCCATTTCGCTTCGAACACAGATCATTTTTTCGGCTGAAACACCACGAGCTTGCATCATCACCAGTGCTCTTTCTTTCAGTGACACCACATTCATGTTGATGAAGCACCATCAATGCCTCACATACCTAGATTCTGCTTCATCTACTCTTTTATCGTATTCGTCACACGTTATTCGTTCTTGCTCCATTGGCATCATCTGAGATGGCCTTCTTCCCCATGAAGTATGAGTGACACAAACTCTTCAAATCATCCGATCAATCTTTTCCAGGTCGCTATTGTTATCTACAACAACAGCACTCCTCTCGGATGCCTCGATCTCCATTTACATGGATAACATCTCTAGGAAGCTTGGGCGATGTATTAGTGTAATCACTGCTGCGGTTGGGTAATGAACCACGAACTCTAGTCTCTTTGTCGCAATATCAACTATCTTCACCAACGGGTCACTCATCACCACTAACACTTCTTCGGGAATTTCGACCTACGAGTCTAGCCAAAGACCATCTTCACGTGTCTTTTACACTTCTTATTTCCATGGACATGGTTGGACATGTTAATATCAAATTATCCTTGGTAGTTATCTTATTACTCCTTTGTTTGGCCATTGTTTTGGCTTTCTCCCATTTTCTTTGTTTCGACAGGCATTAAAATACTTTTATGGATCAATAAAAATATTTTAAGTTTTCATAAAAACAATTAACTAAAATACCCAGAATTAAGGATGGAAAAGAGTCAAGATGAGTACTTTTTGAAGCTGTGTATGGAGAGAATTCAACTTATTTTCTTATTATTAAAGAGAGGCAATGTGTTATTTATACATTCATTTTCTCAACGAACATAATAAAAATAGGATATAATAAACAACTTAATTTAGAGAGATACATGGAATAGATCGTAACAAACTAGCTTGATTTCCTACACTTTTACCTTGAAGTTTGGTCGGTATCCGTACTGAAGTTTTTTTTTTTTTTTTGAGATTACATCAATTGGCGGTGGGGGATTTGAATCCATGACCTCTTGGTCATTGGACATACACTAATGCCGCTGAAGTTTGGTGGGTGGGATTATAATTAATTAGGGTCCTACTTTTTCACGAGCATTACTGTTTTTGTGGGGGCTTGGTTTTGTGAAGGAGAAGGACCTTTATTTTTCTCTGCTTTGTTTACAGAAAATGACCGTCGTGTGTTTGGATTTAGAATCTTGGACCACTCCCTTTTATGTTTTTCTGGTATTGTTTTCTGTAAAAAGTTACTAGATTTCTTTTCTGCCTCTTTCTCATTGGAACTTATGCTTTTTTGTCTCTAAAGCCTGAGTTATCAGTCACTGTTTTTGCTCTCTCTGTATGTGTGTATTTGACATGAGTTTCGTTTCAAATTTAATTGACAACGAAAGAAGTAACGCATTCTCCATTTGTGTGCATATATATATGGTAATGAACAAATCAAGACCGTAGTTACCACTGTTTGATTAGTTGTTATTACTTGTCGATAACTGTCTTAACTATAGTTAATTTTGTGATTAGTTTTCATTGATTGTTAAGGTAGTTTACCATTAAACCATCATGGAGTGGACAGTGGTCAAGAGGGGTCTTGAAGAACTAAGAGATGATGAGTTTAATCGATGGTGACCACCTATCTAGGAATTAAATTTTACCGATTTACTTGACATCCAAATGTTATAAGGCCAGATGGTGCGATATTCCCATGATATTAATTGGGGTGGGCACAGGCTAGCTGGAACAGTCAAATATATAAAAAAATGTATTTACCATTAGTTTCAACTGTTGTATAAATCTCTTATTTAAACTGAGGGTTCAAGCTTAATACACAAGAAAGTATTTTGTTTCTTTCTTAGCATTTTGCTTGATTTTTCTTGTACGATTCTTCATCATTCGATCTTGGAAGGAAGCAATGTCGATTGCACTTTCTAGTAAGAACAAGGAAACATTCATCAATGAAACTATCAAGAAACCCTCAAATTCCAAATTGGCCGTTAGTTGGAAATGCAATAATGATGTTCTTGCCTTATGGATCATCAATTCCGTCTCTAAAGACATTGCCCTCTAGTATTCTCTACATTGGTCATGTTAAGGAGATCTAGGACGAGCTTGGTGAACGATTTAAAGAGAGCAATGACCCTCGGATTTTTTAGTTACGAAAATAACGTAGCACCACGATCAAGGATCCATGTCAGTCAAAGTATAATCTACGTAGTTAAAGACAATTTGGCAGAATCAGTCTGATTTTTGACCTACCTCAGATTGTAATTGTGGAGGATCGATGGTGCTTCTTACTCATATGGATTTCGAGTACCCTATGGGTTTTCATATAGGCTTAAATGACTCATATGCTGCTTCCGAACTCATCTTGGTAATGGATCATATCCCTTCCATTAGTAAGGTTTTTGCTTAATTGTGCAAGAAGAATGACAGAACGGTAGGTTTTTCTGTTCCAACAATGATCCCATTGCTCTATTCTTTTTTAAAACCGGAAAATCGGAGCTTCGCTCTCATATACCTGGGCACCACTGACCCGTCCCTAGGCTGTGGCATCAGGATACTTCGAAGGGTACTCTAGTTTAAGCACTTTCCAGCGGCTTCGAACACGGGATATTTCAAAGAAGCATGTCTTGGAGTGCTTAGCTTCAATAACTGGGCTGCCCTTTGGGGACAATCTTATTGCTCTATTGGCTTCTTATCCAGTGCTTTAAAAGTCGTGCCTAGGCTCAAGTTCCACCTATAGCACCTCGCATGTCCCAAGCGAGGCGCGTGTAATAAGGCGCGTGCCTTATGACGCCTTACGTGAAGCCCCGGGCGCCAAAAGGCGCGCGCCTCATGAGATTTTTTATTTTCTTTGAGCTTTTTGTGTTTTAGATATTCGTATTAGGCCATTCGAAGCGCATGAAGGATGATAATTGAATATTATGTATGTTTATATATTATTTTAGGTTAAAACTTCATTTATGCCCATGAAAAATGTTTTTATTGTGTATACACAAACACACATACACACATATATATATATAAATTTTTTTTGTGTTTTTTTTTTATTTTATATAGTGCGTCTTAAGTAAAAAAGCTCTCGCCTTTTAGTGCGCCTTGCGCCTCAGGCTCCAGAGGGGCATTGCGCCTTAGTGCACTTACACTTATTCTAATCTAACGGAGGCCATCCCTACTTCACGTTGAAATGAAAGCACGAAGACCAATTTGCACCCATTGTGGGAAAATAGGGTAGATCGTGGATAAATGTTATAAACTCCACAGGTTATCTATCTTAGCTGCAATGGATTTGGTTGCTCGGATTCACAATATGTACTATTTTCCCAGTCTAAACAGAATTCAGTACACCCATCTAAGAGAGCTGCTTACTGCATATCTTCAAGAAATAAACTTAATATGTTCAGTGCTTTGGCCCACGTCTCAAGTACTTGTTTTGCCTTTGAACATGTCAACTCTTCTTCCAATTTATGAATTGTTGATTCAGGCATGTCTCATTTATATGTGGTACCACCCACCTCTTTTCGAGTCGATATTCATTTTGTTTGTCTATTGGCTGCCTGTTATCAACTAATATTGTTTTTGAATAATTCTCTGTCATCAAAGTCTTATCTAGGACAAAGTCGTATTGAGGATGCTTGGCAAGGTTGCATACAAAAATGTGCTATATGTACTTTCTACTTCTATGGGACAGTTTCAAAGTCATGAAGGTCATGTTTCTTGCGGCAGTTGATACTACTACTTGGTATTCTCGACTTGGACATCTTTCTCGCAAACGGTTGGCTCTAATGGAAGGAAAAATGTCTACATATGAAAACACATTCCTGTTCTAAACTGGTCTAAGTTGAGTTGGAAATTTGGTAATCTAATTCAGTACATGACTTTTGCATTTGATTCATCGTCCTATATTATTCGTCTCTTTTCTAACAAGAAAAAATATAAAGAAAATAAATCAAAAGCATAATCCGAGAACAGATTTCCTAGCACTAGTAAAAATTCGAACAACGGTAACGGCCTAGGAATTTTTTTTAAAAACACGGAGGCATTTATGACCGGCATGAAGAAAGATGACCGACATATATTTTACCCGTCTCAAATTTATATTGGTGACACGCTCTATTATGATCGGCGGCCGGTCATAATAGACCAACGGTCATTAACGCTCATCTACGACCGGCAGCCGGTCATAATAGACCCGCCTCTATTATGACCGGCGACCGGTCATAATAGAGCAACGATCATTAACGCTCATTTATGATTGGCCGCCGGTCATAATAGACGTCAGTCACCATTCTTCCTACATAACGTTTTCATTTTCCCTCCAACTCATTCACTCTAAAATTTAAATTTTCGATTAGCGCCTTTTATTTT
>JBBMEF010000014.1:8901328-8912468 GCA_037832685.1 Sicyos baderoa | reverse complement strand
TAGGATGATTTGATTTAAATGTCTGGATTCCTTTATGAGTTGAATAAAGTTTATCTGTTTGAAATGAAATTATCTCTAGCCAGAGAGTCGTTTGAAAAGTATTTGTTTGGAACAGGTAGCTTGGAGACAGGGACAGCTTCCAGGCGGTTTTCTGTTTATTGTTTTTCTTATTAAATTTGAATCCAGTTGTCGTTTTAATTTATTTTAATTCCGATATAAAGACATGCATTGGGTAAAGACCCAGGTTTAGGACTATATTTTGGGTCGGGTCTTTACAGAACACTTTCTAGTGTCACACTTCTTTTGAAGTAGTTGCACTCGCAATGTTCTCAAAGTTCGATTCGTCAACTGCACGGAACATTATATACAATGTTGTTTTATACTTCGATCGCGTCTTTTTCAACGCTTTGGTTTGAGCCGTCGTATATCCCGTTGTATCGACTAGTTCTACAAAACCTTTTTTGACAACTTCTCATGCATCATGAAATTCGAGAAGAGCTTTCATCTTGCTGCAATTCTCGTAATTCGCCTTCGACAATCGTGGCAGCAGCATTTGACCCATCACGTTCACCATCGGCTCTGATACCAATTTGTAAAATTTAGAAAGCGAATAAAAAAACACAAATAAGACAATCATGCAAGCTTTTCGCTATGTTATTGGAGACACAAGTCACACAATAATTCTCTACAACGTTTTTGTTTATTTCTCTAAAAACACTCTCTACAATTTCCTCTCTTGCTTTATCTCTTTCTCTACATTTCACAATGAATGATCCACTAATTCCTTAATTTTCTCCTCAATTAAATACACATTAATTTCAAAATTGTCTACCCACTAATTCCTCAATTACAACAATTAATCATATTAATAAATCATACTACCTTAAAGTGTGACTCAAAGAGAAAATCATTTTTGGACGATTTTATCTCTTAAGTCGCACTCTAAATTACAAAAATGTCATCTATAAATGTGTTTTAATTATTTAAAAATATTAATCTCTAACTAAATAATAATAATTATACGTAATCTCCTATTGTAATAAAAAAAATTAAAAATAAATAATGTAGAAGATATTTACAATATCATTTAAATTTTCATCATCTTTATATCGTATAAGATAAGATATTTTTACCAGATCTCATAGATTTTATGACTAAGTTAGGAGATAAGAGATTCCACGTATATTATGAATAATCAAATAAAGGACGATATTTACAATATCAATTAGATTTTCATTATTTTTATAAAATATTTTTACCAAATTTCATAGATTTTATTTGAATTTTCCAATCCTATAAATAGTTCTCTACATTTTTTTACAAACACACTTACGCTTTTTCTTTACTTGGATTTACCTTTCATTGTTACTTTTTGTTTTTTGTTTTATAATAAAAAATTGTAGTTATCTTATTTTTGTTGAATTATTTACCATAGCTTTCATCTAACTTTTCTTTTGTTGCAATAATTTTTGTAGGAATTTTTTTTGCTTAATTGTTGCCTTTAAAAAAAATCTTGGAGATGTGGAAAAGAAAAGGTTTGAAGAATGATAAGATTATCATTTGAGATGAAGTGTGAATTCGTTAGGTTCAAAAATTTGGTAGCAATGATCTCCTACGATTACTATATATACACTTCTCTATATTTTGTTTACAAGTACACTAACTTTCTCTTTGCTTTTCTCTGTATTTTGTTTACAAATACACTAACTTTCTCTTTGCTTGAGTTTACCCTTCTTTGTTTTGTTTTTTTTTTTTTTTGTTTTATAATTAATAAAAATTTGTAATTATCTTATTTTTGTTGGATTATTTACCTTAACTTTTATCTAACTTTTCTTTTCTTCAATAATTTTTGTAGGGATCTTTTGTTGCTTAATTGTTGCTTAAAAAAAAGACTTGGAGATGTAGAAAAAAAAGTTTGAAGAATGATCAAATTATTATTTGAAGTGCATGAGTTCTTTAGGTAAGTTCATAGATGTATATTAATAAATATATTTAGCATCAATTTTCAAAAATTATAAACAAAATTCAATTTTAATGGGATAAATTTTATTTTTTTAAGTAATAAACCTATTATTTTTTAAGCTCCAAATAAAATATTAACTGTTTTTTAATATAAATTTGAATTTTAATGAATTTAACTAACATGAAAAAATAGTTCAATATTAGATTGAAATAATTATTTTATGATTTAAATTTTGTAGAAAACAATTTAGAATTATAATATATAATTTATTATTTAAAAAATTATCAGTCTAACACCCGTGTTAAAATTCTAGTGGCATTAAAGTTTATTCCAACATCAACTATGCATTTTTAGTTCAATGAAAAGCCCATGTTTTCTTCCTATAACGTATTTTACTTTATTTTTAATTTGAAGCTTTTTTTTGTAAGCCCATTGGATATTGGGATTTTTCCCCATAATTAATCATTTTAAATGAAATTGTCTCTCTTGAAGAACAAAACAAAGATTGAACAATGTATAGTGTTTTCTATTCTTTATGGGCTTTTGCACTATAAACTAGGACTAAGGATGTCCATTTTTTCCATAAGGTCGAGTCCTTTCGGGACTCGCCCCTAATGGGGCGGGGAATCTCCGTTAAGGCGCGAAATGGGGCCGAGGACGGGGAAAAATTCCTCGTTGGCTAAACGAGATCGGGGACGGGGATTGTATTCCCGATCCCCGCCCTGTTTACTTTTATTTATTTTTTTCATATTTTTTTTATTTATCCCTTTAATTTTCAAATAAATAAATCTATATATATATATATTTGTTGGTGAAATAATCTATATGCATATGAATATTTTTCTTTGATAACTAATATTATAGTTAAAAATCTAATTTTCTAAAATTATTATTAGTGCAGAAGCTTGTGAGATAAAACATTCCTACTTACTTTCATTAATGAACAATTTTGGTATTTATAATATATACTCCTAGATTGACCCAAAAAGTAAAATAAACTAAAAACAAATAAAACTAACATTTTAACTCAACTAAACAAATAGAATATAGAAAAGTATAACATAATGTTCAAAAAAATATATAAAAATTTGATAAGAAAAAGAAATTAATTGAAAAAAGTCCCCGTGCGATCTCCGCGGGTGCCCCACGGGAAATCCCCGCCTCGATCCCAAAAACAAAATGAGGATTTTATGAAGACGGTGATTAATATCGGTGGCGGGAATGGGGACGGGAAAGGCATTTCACAGCCCCGCCCCAACCCGTGGATATATCTAATTGAGATTAAAACTCACCATCTGATATGATATTTAGCAATAAAGTGTTCATATATGCGGTGTGGGGTGTAAATGATCCAAGTTGAGTTGGATTAAGTTAAAAGAAATTTTTAGAACCACCCCAAATTTTTGGGTTGGTAAATGTTGGAAAAATGCAAATTTAATTTTCTTTTGAAACTGTAACTGTAAACGTTACAATTTTATTTCCATTATTTCTTCTCATTATTATTTTTAAACTGAAAATATTACACTTTCCTCCCATTATTATTTCGTAACGTTCCTTTGTTTTTTGGCTATAAACCACTACGTCTTCTTTATTTTCAAACACATTGGAAAAACAACAAAATCACAACAAAGAGAAACATACATTTGCTTCAAAGTTTTCTTTGGTGATAGAGTTCTTCACGGTTTTTGAGTTCACCTGTCTTCAATCCATGTGCTACGGATTGAAGACGAAGCTGTTGTATCCTGGGAGGTTGTCATCTATTCATTCTCTAAGCATGTTGGGAGGAGACGATGAATCAACTTCAAGGAAACTGACTACATACCTCAATTTTCTTATCGGTTATTTATTTTATGTTATTAATTACGTTATGTTTGATTTAATTTTATTTCGATTTAATCTTTTATCATTAAAGTTTATATTTGATTGCTATTATATACTACAATCTTGAAGTTGATTTTTTTTTTAGCATTCGTTTTGATTAAAGGTTTATTGATTTAAAATTCAAATCATATTTGCTGTTAAATTGATATTTCGTGCATGAAATAATTCTGCTAGAATTTATTTACAAATCGTTTAAATTTCAATTTTAGCAAATAAATTGATATTATGTGCATGAAATTTTAATCAATTGATTTTAGTTTAAAATATATATATATATATATATATGTATATATATTTGATATTCTGTTTTGGGTTTTAGCTTTGCTAAAATTCATGACGTTTAACAGAATAGTGTTTGATATCTGTTTCTAGATTTAATTGCGACTAAATTTTAGACGTTTAACGGATTATTAATTACTGAATGATAAGGTTGTAATTCTGTTTCAACAGTTTTTACAATCATTTTTCTGATTACGTTTATTTATTTTGTTATCACCGGAAAAAGAAAATGACTACCCGTGGTGCTAATTCATCCGGTTTTGATGTTGTTGTCATTGGACATGTGGGGGGAAGCTGTTCTATCAGCCAATTACCTTTTAAATAAGGTTCCCCGCAAGGATGAAGGAAAAAAAACGTATGAGTTATGGAAGGGAAGAAAACCTTCTTACAATTACCTCAAAGTGTGGGGGTGTCTCGAAAAGGTAAAAACTTCTTTACAATTAATGGTTTTAATATCAACGAATGTGACAAATGTGTATATGTCAAGACTACAAACAATGGTTATGTAATCATGTGTTTATATGTTGATGACATACTAGTTGGTAGTACCGATAAAATGGTAAAATGTACCAAAGATATGTTAAACTCAAGATTTAACATAAAATATATGAGATGAGCAGATGTGATTTTGGGTATCCAAATCAAACGTTTATCGGATGGTCTTATATTAACACAATCACATTATGTTGATAACATTCTTGAGAAATTCAACAAAGGTGATTCAGGTGAGGCCAGAACTCCAGTTGACCCGAGTCAACACCTGACTAAAAACAAAAGTGAAGGTGTTGAACAAGTTGAATATGCAATAGTTATAGGTAATGTACCTTATGAGTTGCACATATCCTGATATTGCTTTCACTGTGAGTAGTGTAAGTAGATTTACTAGTAATCCTGGAAAGGATCACTGGAAAGAAATCATAAGGGTACTAAGATATATGTGATATACTCAAGATTATGTACTGCACTATTCTGAGATCCTGCTGTTTTAGAAGGATTCTCAGATGCTAGTTGGATTTATGACATCCAAGATTCCAAAGGCACAAGTGGATATGTGTTCACCTTGGAAGGTGGAGATGTGTCCTGGAAATCCTCGAGACAAACAATCATAACCAGATTGACCATGGAATCTGAGTTTGTAGCTTTGGATAAAGCTGGAGAGGAAGCTGAATGGCTTCATAATTTTTTAGAGGATATTCCAGAATGGTCTAAACTTGTGCCCATAATATGTATATATTGTGATAAATCAAGCAACGATGGGAAGAGCATGAAACAAGATGTAAAATGGTAAGTTGAGGCACATGTGCTGTCGACACAATATTATTAGACAACTGATCTCATATGGAGTTATCTCTACTGATTTTATAAAATCAAAAGATAACATTGCGGATCCGCTAATTAAAGCTTTGAATCGAAATCAAGTTGATACAACATCAAAAGGAATGAGACTAAAGCCCATGAGATTAAAAGCCCTTATGTAAGGAAAACCTAACCTAGTTGACTGGAGATCCCAAGATCTAGGTTCAATAGGACAACCTACTTACATGATCCTTGTCGTTGTCAGTGTGGGGGTTTACTCCTAGTCCATTCCTATGATGAAAACAATGATAAAAACGGGAAAAAAAAAAAGTTAAGCTACAAAGATTACATGTGTATAAAGTTAAACCACATTAATCTAGATATGCTTTTAATGATAGTATGCGTGTAACAGTAAAATGAACAACATAAATCACCTATGTGAAAGAGAAGTGGGGTCGCTTCGAAGGAAACTATTGGGGCATAGTTGTCTAAAAATCTCGCAGAACCAGGAGATGTTCATGACCAGAATGAGCATAACCATGAGAACCAAACAAACCGTGCTAGTGCGATATTTGTGTGGGGTATATATCATCGTTTACACAAACGGCAGAATAGTTCAAGGACATCGCGTCTACTGGTCAGTTAGTAAAGTAAATATACTTTCACAAGTGAAGGTTCAAGGCTCGTAGTCCACCTATCTTATGCAGATATCTAACGAAGATTCTATCACCATATCAAGTTAGTGTTTTGAAATTTAAATTTTCATTCATGTGGGAGATTGTTAAAAAAAAGCAAATTTAATTTTCTTTTAAAACTGTAACCATTACAGTTTTCTTTTGAAACTGTAAACGTTACAATTTTATTCTCATTATTTCTTTCCATTATTATTTTGAAACCGAAAGCGTTACATTTTCCTCCCATTATTATTTCGTAACGTTCATCGGTTTTTTGGCTATAAAACCACTACGTCTTCTTCATTTTGAAACACAACGGAAAAATAACAAAAACACAACAAAAAGAAACATACATTTGCTTCAAATTTTTCTTTAGTGATAGAGTTCTTCACGGTTTTTGAGTTCGTCTGTCTTCAATCCTTATCTTACGAATTGAAGACGAAGCTGTTGATTTTATGTTACAGGCCTCAGCTTTCTAATCGGTTATTTATTTTATGTTATTAATTACGTTCTGTTTGATTTAATTTTATTTCGATTTAATTTTTTATCATTAAAGTTTATATTTGATTGCTACAAACCCAACTTATGACTCGTAAATATTTTAAAAAAATAAGTAGAAAATTTTGATACCATAATTCAACACACAATAAAAATTACAATTGAACCTAATTCTTACGGGTTTTTTTATACACTCATAGTTTCTATCCCTTGAAAACAACTCGGTCATTTGAGAAGATAAATCAAACAACTATGCCCCTGTAATACATGAGCCAGGGTCCACAAATTAAGCCCATCTGTACCAAAACCATAATAGATCCAGCCCACACAAAATCTATATTTTTTTAGAAAAGTACATATATCATGGGATTATGAATTACTTAGCCTTAATCTATCATAATCTCAATTACACATCAATGATAAAACTACTAGGACTCATAATCATAAATAATAATTACACAATGTGGATCAAATTTAAAAAGTTCCTCATCTCATTATTCAAACGAAGAAAAATAAGACCTGAGAAGTAAGAACAACACCAAGATTTGCTTATTGGATTTTTGAGTTGCAAGAAAGTGAAGGGAGAGAGGTTAGTGAACTTTTCTTTTTAATCATGCCTTGGAAAGTGATGACAAAGGGGAAAGTGTCCCATGATTATAAACTGTGAATAATAATTACTGTCATTAATTATTCCTCTTCCATTTCATTTCCACTTTCTTCACCCCCAGCCCATACAAGTCCTGTCATACTCATGACTCTTTAATTTCTTTTTTATTTTATTTTATTTTTCTTTTTAGTTTTAATTTCTTATAAAAGAAAATATCATCTAAGAACAAAAATATGTCTCGACAGAAAATTTGTGAAGATTTGCTCAAGGATGGACTCACCCTTACATTTGAGCAATCTTAAATCCCTTTAAAAACCATAAAATGTTTTTTAAACTATCTAAATATAATACTACTTCTACTTCAAACATTCATAAC
This sequence comes from Sicyos baderoa, assembly GCA_037832685.1. Lineage (NCBI taxonomy): Eukaryota > Viridiplantae > Streptophyta > Magnoliopsida > Cucurbitales > Cucurbitaceae > Sicyos > Sicyos baderoa. The sequence goes on along the minus strand of JBBMEF010000014.1, from coordinate 8,904,894 downwards.
TTTTGAGTAAAACTAAATATTTTTATCACAACTATTCACAATTTTTTTATCTAAATGATTCTTTTTTATTTTTTACCACAATTACCTATATCTTCTTTAACCAAAACAAAGATATTTGCAACAATCACCGATAATTTATCTATTCAAATGAAGAATTTTGTCACAACTACTCAAATTCCTCAATTCAAATAAGCTTTTATTTGAATGAAACCTTTTACAATTATTCAAATCCCTCATAAGCATTATTCCTCGTTTCCAAAACACATCATCCAAAGGCACACCTTTGATTACAATTATAATATTTGAATATATGAATCTGTAGTGGACAGACTGAAATTCCATTAAGGAATAAAGATCAGTGGGACTTTCCTTCAGTTCAATCATCGATCCAACACTCCTTATTCCCTATAAAGCTGCTTCTTTCCTTTCCTTTTACTTTTTCTTTTCTTTTTTCCTTTCCTTTTTAATTTCTTTCTTTTTATTTTCCTCTCCTTCATTCTTTCCCTTTGTGGGGCCTCTGCCCCTTTCTTTCACTTTGTATCTATTTGTTTTCCTCTTAGATTTTGTGAATCATTATTCATCTCTTTCAAAATCCCATTATTCCCCCTTTCCTTCTTCACTCATTTCTCCTTTCTACCTCCTCACACTACAAACAAAAATCATAACTCCATGAATGAAAAATAACATGTACATTTACCATTCATATCAAGTCTTTTTTTCAATCACTCCAAATTTACAAGCTTATGGTGTTGTGGTTTATTGTTTTTGACAATGACACTACCTTTACCTACCACTTCAACTATTTAAATGGATTTGAATAATTTCTCTATTTTATTATAACAAGGTAGAATTCATGCTTTTTTAATTCATCAAGCTAAAAACTAAATAATAAAATAGAAAGAAATTGTTCAAATCTATTTATCTCTTCTTTATCTTTTTATTTTTTTTTTCTTTTGGGTTCCATTTTTTCTCTATTTATTTCTGGATGGATCGTGAAAACAGCTTAGAGAGAGCTCTTTAATAAAAGCCAACATCAGAAAAAAGCACCAGCATTGTAAGTTTTGGTTCCTCTTTTAGCAACAGTAGCCATGGTGCAAAAGAGAAGAGAAGAACAAAAAAAAAAAAAAAAATAATAATAATATCTCTTTCAGCCAATCTACTTTAACTTTTTTTATACATATAACTTTCAAGGAATGGTTTTGTTTTCATATATATGTGGAAGCTAAGCTTACAAATATTATATATATTGAGTTGAATGGGAATTAAATCAATCTTTTCAATTCTTTATGAAAATGAAGAGAAGGGATAACACACACACAACAACTGATCTTTGTTTGAAAATAAAAGGGGACTGAGAGAAATTATGTATGCTTTAGCTGAACGATCTGTATCTGATGACTCATCATGCAATGCCTTTTTCTTGTTGACGTGATTGAGCAGCCAAAAGGGTTTTTGTTTTCTTAGTGGATAATTAGGTGGTGGGTTGTGAATTTTGTTTTGTTTTAAAAAAGAAAAAAAATTAATAGAACATATGATTATAGTTTCAAAGAAAGGATGTATATGAATTCAAATAGGGGAATGAGATTGAATGTGTCACATAGCAAATCCATGAAATGATTCTTGGATGATTCTATGACCAAAGTAGGTTTATGGGTTGTTCCATAAGTTGAGGTTAACTTTGGTAGAATTCTATTTTTATTTATTTTTGTGAATGGAGAATGGCATAATTGACAATCATTTAGGGCAAAAAAGAGAGAAAAGATTAAAACTTTAAGCATGAGCTGGAAAATGGGGACCCACGGATGAATATTAGGGTTTGATCTCATATGGATTCATCTGATCTGAATCCCTTGGATTGAGGGGAAGGGTTTTGGGCAAATGGAAAAGGAAAAGTTATTATGCTACAATAAAGTTGGTAATTTTGTACCTTTCTATGTATAAGGGAAAATTATAAAAATAACTCGTTTTTTTGTCTCTGTTATTAGGGGCAAATTAATTCATAGATGTACATCTATATTATATATTCAAACTAACTTACGTGCAGGTTTCAATAAAAAAAAAAAAAATTTACGTACATTATCACAAATTGAATTTATTATCTTTTAATTTTTTTAGGATTTCTTTTACGACTAGACTGCTTAACAACGTCATTGAATAGTTTGTGGGAAGGGGAAATACTAATTTTATGAACCAGGGCAAAGCCAAAATGGGACCCTCTTCTTTGGAAATATACCCTGTATATATGAATTAGGGCAAAGTCACAGTATAAAAAGAAGGGAGGAAGAAAAAGGGAATGTGATATCCATGTGATCTAACAGCCTTTATGTTCCCCTCTTCCATCCACATTCTAAAACATCTTTTTCTTCTTAATCTAGAGTGATGCTATATGAATAATCAATGCACATGTGTGTTCATATTTTCTACCATTTTAAAATATACATTATATATATATATATATATAAAAAAAAAAAAAAAAAAAAAAAAACCATTGCTAGGCCCCCATTGATTTTCCAATTCTAGGGTCGGGCCATAACCCGGTCATTTCATCAATTTAAAAGCATGTCATTAGTGGAATTCCAAGGCCCAATATCACATCAACCTGTCGGATAGATTCTAACCTTGATGTTAACTTATTTGTTATGTACTATGTCTTATATATGTTTTAATTTATACATACTTACATTTTATGTGTAGTAAACATATTAGGTTAATTAAGAACTAATAATTTTGTTTCAAAAGTTAGAAGTTGATACAAGAGAATCATAATGCAAGAGATGTGCAAATCTATTATTTCAATTCGTATGACTTTGATATTATTGTTCTTAATTAGAGATCTTTCTTCTAATCACTCCGACTTTTGTATGTAATTTACATGTTTTGAGTTTCAAAAAAAAAAAAACTTTCATGTTTTGCCTTCAATGAAATATGATGCTTGAGAATGTATTCCTCAATATCTACTTTGTTTTGTAGATCGTTATATTGAATATATTTTTGTTATATATTCATGTGATGGTTTTATTGAGTGAAAAAAAAGACTTCAAATAAACTTATTTTCATGTTGAAGTGAAGGTTCTGAATGAAGAAAAAAAAAGGCACTTTTTTATATAGTAGAAGTTGTGGTTGGTGTCTTCTTTGAAAAGAAAATAGTGGAAAGACATAAACATTTGCTGTATTTTTCTCTCCTTTTGATAATACTTTTGTAAAGTGATTTGAAATTAGCTTTACTTGTTGAGAAGAAACCATTGGTCACATAAAAGACCAATTTTTTTTATTTCTTATATATATGGAAAATTCTTTTGATTAATTAAAAGGCGAGTAGATCTTAGTGATTTTTTTTTTTTTTTGAGATTAAGATCTTAATGTCTTTTGTTGGGAGAAAATCAAAGTACTTTTGCATGGGAATGAAAATAATATATTTTGTTTGGAATAAATTTGAATTGTAAATCAAGACGTATTATCAACTTGCAATTAAAAATAATTGAAATCATGTGATATGGATCAGAATGTGAACCAACATCTTTCATTCAAGCTACTCAACGAAAGTGATGTGAACCAAAAAAGTCTTA
>JBBMEF010000014.1:8871475-8883800 GCA_037832685.1 Sicyos baderoa | reverse complement strand
ACAGTGTACCCACAATAGATAGCCAAGAAAAGACGGGCAAGTAAGACTGAGAGCTCGAGATTACTGTTGTGTTTATGTAAGCCTAAAGGTATAAGACCGAAAAAGGGCATCCTTGTAGGTCGAGAATCTATAAGTAAGCTAAGAAAGAAAAGATAGTTAGGAAGGTAAGGAAAGCTAAGAAAGCAAAGAAAGTAAGAAAGAGAAAGAAAAGTAGTTTTTGTGTTAACTTGTGTACCTTGAGCTAGATGACGAGTTTTAACGTGTTGTACCCCGGTCGGGGATTCTTACTGAGTAAACCAGTTTTACTCACCCTTATTACTTGTGGATCCACAGGTAACCAGGAGCAGCGAAGGAAGGATCATGGAATTTTTGTTTCTAATATTTATTTATATTTTGAAATTGAATACTCTGAGTCTATCATGTTTAAGTTAGGAACGTGTTGAATGTTTTCACTGCATTTAGATAGAGCACGGAGCCCTTAGGTTTATTTGTGTATGAACATTTGTTGGATCCCTTTTCTTTGAAAGTTATGAAAGAGTTGCATTTTCTCTTATTTAAAATATCTCTGGCCAAGGAGACATTTAAATGTTTTGCTTGGAACATGTGGCTTGGAAACAGGGACAAGTTCCTAGCAGTTTTACGAATGTTTGTTGTTTGTTTTTAAAGTTTTAAGTACGGGTCTACGATGTTCATGTAAGTTATTCCGCTTTTAAGTCATGCATGTAGTAAAGGCATAGGTTTATGACCCCTATTCGGGTCGGGTCTTTACACATGAATCCAACACGGTTGGTCCAACCGTTCTTGTAGTATATACTTATGCTAGAGATCAATTGGAGGAAAGTGACCTTGTAAATATCCCCATTAGCATACCCGGTTTTAATTCTGATGTTTGGATGGCTCAGGAAGAGATTATGCAATATTGCGCAATGGGGGAAATATGTTATATTCTTATACTCTGTTATATCGAGTAAGTTTTACAGCTTTGTTATCAATGGTTTTATAATTGGTTTACTTTTTTCGCGTACGTGTTTGTCTCATTTCATAACATTTACACATTATATATTCAGTTACCTATGGGCTACGTGCGATAGAGCCGTATTGAATAATTACATATTAGTGGATGGCTCCGAGTTCGCAACGATTGTGAAAAAAAGCAATAAAACGATCAAATTAACCGTATAATTCAAAGTTTGAAGATGTTAAAGGATCAAAATCAACGAATATTCTTTCCTTTCAATACTGGGTAAGCGTTTCAAATTTTGCATCTTTAAGGTTTATATCATAATCAATATTAATTATGTGTATATATAGGGGTCACTGGATTTTGATCGTCTTAGTTCTTTCCGACAATACGACCTATATTTTCAACTCCTTAGGTCAAAATCTAATCCCGTGAGGTTTAAAGAACATTGTAAATACGTAAGTCTTAATTTTATGATTATATATTAATTTATCTTTTGAGCTTTATATTTTTTCTTCTCCTAAAGTTTCAATTTTAGCATTGTAGTGGTTATAGAGTGTGGAATGACAACAACCACGGTTCGAGGACTAAAACTTTAAACTGGCTATGGGTACAAGTAGAGTAGTTAACAAATTATCTACTAAGTATATGTAACTTATCTTTTTGTTAGATTTATCATTTTGTTAGTTTTCTTTTATAATTATGAATTATTTACTAAGTATATGTAACTTATCTTTTTCACTAGTGCCCTATACAAAGTGGATCCGTAGTTTATGGATTTTACGTCCAACTATTCATACGGAGGATGATCTACAACCCAAAAACACACCTATTGAGTCTTGTAAGTTTTAAATATAATCATTCATATATATATATAGAGAGAGAGAGAGAGAGAGAGAGGGAGAGAGAGAGAGAGAGAGAGAACCATGCACTAATTTCGTCATAATTAATGAATTATATATGTCTTGCAGTTTAGGATGGGCTATATTTATAGGTAGATATATGATGCGCCGAAATTAGTTGTATATACAAAGTCTTAGTTTTCTACATTCTATATATAATTTGTTACTTTGCCTTGATCTGGAGGGACCAAGTCCCATTTTTTCTATTACGATTTTGTATATAGTTATGGATGTACAATCTATAGGTGAATTTTTGTACATGTATTTTTTTTGGGATTACATAATTGCCCCGTTATGCTGCCGAAATTTCGGTAGCATATTTCTATTTTCCTGTGTTAAACATGCATGAATATGTGTACTATAATATTTTTAGAAGTATATGTGTTAAATCATATTGTATATATATGAGGTCAAGTTTAGATCATTGAGTTTAGAAATATGTTAACATCTTTCATTGGAATGGTCAACACATGTTTTCTTTTTTTTATTAAGTTTGAATGACTTTTAATGGCGGGCACAACTTGTACACACATACACATGATCTATTTTTTTTTAATAAGTTTGAACGGTTTTCAATGACGGGCACAACTTTCTTCTTTAATTAATAATTGTGGGGTCCATATCTTTCTTTCTTTTTCTCACATCCATGTTTGATAATTTTTAATGGCGGGGACAACTAATATGTGTGTTCTACAGGTTTAGTACATATAATAAATAATAATATATTTTAATAGCGGGATGGAACATTTTAAAATAACCCAGCTAGAGCTAGATGATTTCTGTAAAAAAAAAAAAAGAAAGAAATTGATGGCGGGCATATAGAAAAACGTCTTTAATATTGATCAATGGCGGGCAAGGAAGCTCGCCTTCAATATTGATCAATGGCGGGCAAGCGCGCCCGCCTTCGAAAAGAATGAAAGGCGGGCATTGCCGCCCGCCTTCAATGGGCTTCGAAAGCGGGCATAAGCGCGCGCCTTTGATGCCCTTCGAAGGCGGGCGCGCGCCCGCCTTCATTTCTCTGTCCACGATCGAACGACTTCAATGCTAGGACTTTTGAAGGCGTACGGCTTCCCACCATCAATATTTAATAATGGCGGGATACGCCCGCCATCTTTCACCATTTTTCTACTAGTGTATAGATACTACAAGTACTGCGAATGTTCGGTTATCCTCCGAATTCGCACCGCAATCTGAAGTTAAGAAGGAATACATGTCTCACATTCCTTATGCTAGTGCAATTGGTAGCTTGATGTATACGATGGTCACTAGACCTGACCTCGCCCATGTTGTTAGTGTTGTCAGTCGGTATATGGGCCAACCGGGAAAGAACACTGGCAAGCTGTGAAGAGGATTTTTCGGTATCATATAGGTACATCTGATGTTGGTCTCGTTTATGGGAATGAGACGCAATGCTCCGTGACTGGTTATTCAGACTCAGACTATGCTGGGGATGTTGACAGTAGAAGATCAATGACTGATTATGTTTTCACTTTGGGTGGTTCTGTTGTCAGTTGGAAGGCTACTTTGCAGCCTACAGTTACTTTGTCTACAAATGAGGCATAGTATATGGCATTGACAGGAGCTGCTAAAGAGGGAATCTGGTTGAAAGGATTGGTCAGCGATCTTGGTCTTCATCATGATCGCGCGGTTGTTTACTGCGATAGTTTGAGTGTTATATGTCTTGCGAAGGATCAGGTTCATCATGAAAGAACTAAGCACATAGATGTGCGATATCATTTTCTGCGAAATGAGAAAATGATTAAGGTTCTGAAAGTTGGCACTACTTATAATGCTGCTGATATGTTTACCAAGGCAGTTCCGCATGGCATGTTTCAGTATTGTTTGGACTTACTGAATGTTTATAGCATTTGAGGTCCTTAGGGACCATCTATGGTGGAGCGCGAGCATCTGAATCTGTTTGTTGTACAACCTAGTATACATTTCTTCTAAGTATTCATATGTTTTTGGAATACTGCTGAGTCTGGTATGCATTTTGCATACATCTGGTACAATCGGTTTTCCGCATTCCGCATTATGTCGCGTGAATGCATTCCGTATTGCACGTCCGCATCCGCACTCGCATCAACATCTGTTCCGCATGCGGTTACTACTTAGTTGTCGCATCTGTTTAATTACGCATGTGTAATTAGGGATTAATGAGGGCGCGTATATAAGCCCGAATTAAACCTTAGTCGTTTAGTTGATTTTCATTCTGTGTAATCTGTATTACGACGCTTCTCTCTGAATAAACAGTTCTCCCTCTCCGCCCGTGGACTATCTAACACAACGTTAGTGAACCACGTAAATCTGTTTGTCGTTCTCTTCTCTTCTCTTTATGTTATTGCATTTATCTTTGTTTTACGTCTCCGAATCGATTTGTGATTGTCGTTTTCATAACACATCCCAATCTCCTAAATGAGGTACAACAACCACTAATGGAGACATCCTCCAACAACAACATTGATCCCAAACCATATATGGGAAGGTGGCAAACCAAATAGAAACCTCATTACAAGAATAACTATGAACAATATTAAGCCAAATCGAAATCTAGATCATTTTAAATACATAAATTCGTGACTCCATCAAAATTTTCGGGTTTGAGTTTTTAAGTATTTTGTCGTGTTTGAGTTTTTAAGTATTTTGGGGGAGAATCCCTTGGAGCATGAGGATTACTAAGGTTCGTGACTCCATCAAAATTAAATAGGTGAAAACACGAGTCTACCCTCATCCCGTACCGATCAACCTATAATCCGAACGCGAGATTCTTTGTCCACTAATTCCACCATGGTAGACACCAATAAAACGCCTTTGTTCTAACCCAAAAATAAAGAGGCCTAAAATACACCTAATATTTTAAAGAGTCCAGCAATATAAAGTTAAAAGAAAAATAAAACTTCAATAAAAACCACAGAAAAAGAGTCCAGCAAAACAATAAAGACTAGTGCAAATATGAAAGTGAATGGCCTGAAAGAAGAAGTCGGACCGTTGGTAGTGAACCCGACCAGTAGTTTCAACGACCAATCGAACCGGTTTGGGAGAACCAGTTGACTGTCAATCTGGTTCAACAAATGGCCGATACGCAGACGAACCAGCACATGTTAGATAACTGTAACTTCATCGATCCATGTGTGCTTGCTTCTTCAACACATTGTTCAGCACATTACTTCCTCTATAGTGTTCAACACTTAATTGCGTTTAATAATCCTCCTCTGTAACAAGTTTTATATTGCAGGCTTACTTTTATACCACGCACATTTGCTAAACATGTTGGATTTACTTGATTAATGTCTTTAAAATATACCATCCCTGTCTGGATTAGATTAGTTTAGATTATATATTGCTGATATCTGAAAGAAAAACAGAATGAAACTATTAATTAATTGTTCACTAACTAACACTGTCCCCTTTCCAACGACTGACATTTACACAGAGCAGGCATTGAATCAAACTTGGAGCATTACAATTTAGTAGTAAACAAAAACCTGCTACAAATGAAACAACATATAAAAGACGAAAACCCCGAGTTTCAAACTTTCGACTCCATGGCATTTAGCTACAGAAGCTTCTCTGTTACTTCGTCTCCAGTGAAGTTGACTACGAATCTTCGCGTGGATGCAGTGATCTATACAAATGTTGACTCGTGTTCTCAAACAACATTTATCAGTTGATATCTCAACTCTGCCTGTCAAGACAAAATCCATGATTGCATTGATCAACAACATTCATGGAAACTTTTGATGAAAACGAAACTTCTGTTCAGTAACAAGCTGCAGACATATGGAGCCCAGCTCATAAAGTGTTCTTCTGATAAAATTGTAACCCTACCAAACAAAAGATTGTGGCTTCATGTATGCAGATCTTCCCTAGAGATATTATATCGAAATTGTTTTATATGAATGCGAAAAGGAGATCGAGCTCCACAGTAACAAATGCAGCCACGGACCACGAATTCGGCTTTAAGATATTCGAAATCTATTTTGATTCTCAACTCCAGTGGTAAGAAAATTAGAGGCAGAAAGTTTAACCAAGAAAGAAGGGGACTGTAACCTGGTAGAATGGCCATATCAGTGGATTGGAGAATGAACTGAGTACTAAAAAGCATGGCAGGTGAAACAACCACTTAAGGAACCCATATGTCCGGTTCGATAAAAAGATAACGGCTTGAAAGAAGACGTCCGGTTATCTTGGGGGGACTGGTTTGCCATCACTGAGCTCCTCATTTCTTGAGCTTTCTTCTCAGAAGATCTCAGTCTATTCATGATCTTATCCATCGATGTTGCTCTCTTCTTTTCCAGCTTCATCTGATGCATGATTTTCAATGAGTAGGAGCAAGACCAAAACTATTTATATCCAACATTTCTCAAATGCTAATTACATTGCATAACTAAGAAAAGTATTATATAATTGATTAATGAGAAGATTTATGATGAATCAGATGTGTAATTGTAGGAAAAAACAAAATGACGTATTCACAAGTTCGCAACCTCTAGCTTTCGTATAGCTGCATCTGCTTTTGCTCTCTGTAGATTCTCCCATGCTTTAATTGTCGCTTCCTCTCGCTTATCCCTGCAAACGGAGTCAGAATTGGAAAAGAAAACAAAGTCAGCAATTACCTGTGGCATAAATTAAAAATTTATATGCTTATCTTTCCTTAGATAATAAATGAAATGTAGGATTTAGTACTAGTCAGATGCATGTGATACAAGCAGGTAGACATACTTCGAAAGACAATTTCTTAGGTTAGGATTGTCTAACTCCGAAAACCGAGAAACCGCATCTGCATCTTTGTTTCTCCAGTCATCAACAGTGTCTTTCCAATGAAATGACCCTTTATTTCTCTTGGACCATCTTGTCTTAGTAACCTGATTATCAACTTGCACATCCCTGATTTCCAAGGAGGCAGTGGTCGACGACTTCATCCTTCGAGATGAATGCACACTACTCTCCGGGCTCATTTGTGTAGCCATGTCCCTTCTTGAAACAACACGAGATGCATCCGTCTCGGTGTCCTTCACCGTAGTTAGATTTTGCTCTGATTCTGCAGAACCATTTGACACAGCAAAATTAAAAACTCTACCATTTCAGTAGGTATAAATAGTAACCTGCAAGTATGGACCATTTTCTCAAGCATGATATCATCTTTATCGTTACATCAAAATGGTCCAAAGAAGTTTTATGTTGTCGATGATTATGCATTGTTATTATATGTCCTTACTCGAAAATTAAGATCCATTATACAATTGCAAGAACATGCCTAAGTAATCATAATGCAATGAGCAGCTTTTACCTTCTTGCAAGCCTGAAGTTGATGACAATTGACCCAACATTTCAGAGCAGCCATGAACGCTGACTGATCGCGCCATGGAGGGCTCAGCTTGTCCATGAGAGGATACTTCATGGCCATCTGAATGAACAGGCAAGCCATTTGTTGATACAACTCCAGCTGAAAATGGCGAGCCGGTAATGAAATTCCCTAAAGTCCGTCCTACATAGGCAGGAGCAGCAGGCGAATACGACGAATAGTATGCAGTACCAGGAGGACCAAGTGGGCCACTCTTCGACTTTGGCCGCCGTTGAAGATGTTGAACTGAATTCCTCACAACCCCATCGCCCGATATAGGACTAAAGATCCACCTTTCCGCATCTTCCCACTTTGATGGCAATGTTCTGCCGCTGTTGAGGGTGAGCAATGCCGGGTTATTAGTAGTATGATTCCGGCCACCATTGTTGTGCAATGGCACTCGCTCTGAGCTCCAACCCTTTTGCATACCAAAGGTATTGTGCGGATAATTCGGCGTCCAGGGGGTTGGCAATGTTCCAGTCTTACGCGTTGTTACGACAGGATTGTTCTTGACAGCTTTAGTGGCGTTGTTTATATCCAAGGAAGCAGGTCTCCTGCTGTGTAGCTTGGTAATGGATCTCTGATCTTGACACTCTGTAAAACCAACCAACCCAGTTGAAGTAAACATTACAAATAAAGAGTGAGAAAATGGACTGGAGAAAAGGAATTTGTAGCTGAATCGAGGGCTGGGTTTGTTGAGAATCTCACATTGACAAGGTGATGATATCTCTAAGTGTTTATAAAGTAGGTGGACTACTCCGGATGTCCACACTAATTCACAGGGTTATTGGTCTCTAAATCGGCATTTATTTTTGTGGTTGTTTAGGCAGAAAGCATAAAATGTACCTTTGGGGTTTTGCTGATGATGGGCTGCTGCCAATTGCTGCAATTAAAATCACACAAAATGAATCGTAATTAGAATGAATGAAATAGTAACAAAATGGTAAATCCCAACAATAAAACAAACTAGGAATTGAATAAGCGAAACCCAATTAGAATTACAAGTGAAATTTCAGAGAGGAGGGAATCGGATGCAAAAGAAGAGCGGGCGAGACTGGGGGAGGAGGAGGAGAAGAGAGCGTAAATGAGAGAATCGGGACTGGAATCGCCGTTTGTTTCATCATCAAACCCCATTTCCAATCAAACACACAAAACAAAATGTTATATTTCTTCCTTCCGATCTCTATTATTTATTTTGGACTCTACGGAACACAAAACAGAGTAACATATTTCTTAACGCCTGTAATGTAATGTAAACAACACCCACAAATTCAACACTGCCACTCTCATTAATTCTGTCTTCATCCAAGTGGCTCACCCAACATCTACTTTTTCTACTCACCACCTATCTATTTTGCTTTTTTTTTTTTACATAATTATATTATAAAAATATCTACTCTTTTTCGCGAGGAAATTGTTTTTTTTTTTTTAGAAAATAACCACATTTTAGTTTGATTTAGAAAGTCTGGATGAATATGGGAAAGTTGAGACACAAAGAGTAAGTGGTGCAGTGGTTTCATTGTTTAGTTGTAATATTGTAATCTCTTTCCCCCAATTTATAGTAAAAAAAAAAAAATGTCTAAATATTTTAGAAATATTTATCTATTTTTAGAGCCACACATTTTTACTTACTCACCTTCACTCAAATATTACTCAAAATTTTAATAATGAAAACCATAAATAAAATATATAAATTACTCTTCTTATTAACTATTGAAATTTTATGATAAAACTCATATTCCCACTAGTATTCCTGCCTGAGCTTGAAGCATGTGATGGGTAGATTAAATAAATGTAAATCTGCAGATATCATTAGTAAATGTTACCAAGGAATCAAGCAAATGCATGCCAAGAGATTGACCTTGAAAATGTGAAGGACTATCATTTTCCTTTCAAAGTACAATAATTGGAATATCTATTTTCAATGTCTGACTCTGACCCACATTAAATTTATAAACATCAAAATTTCTACGCATTTCAATATCTCAATTTTTTTATTCCTTCCCTTCAAATTTATTTATTATAAATTCAATAATATTTATTTGAAAATTTAAATTCATAATGTTTTTATATTAAACTGAGGAGAAAATCAATTTTTACTCTTATCATATGTAATTGTATCAATTTTTGTAATTGCAATTTTAATTTCATCAAATTTTCATTCCAAATTTAAATAAGCAATGTTATCTTAATTTTGAACATTAAAAAATTCGCTCAAGATCATTTTTGTTTGAAAATCACAAAAAAGAATTTATAAATTTTGAATAATCCTTAAACGAATAGATACATTTTTGTTAAAACGGATATTTTATAAGGAAATTGTATTGGATATGTTTGAGAAAATAATTGCACATCTATTTATTTTATTAATTTAAATGATTTTCGTATTTTTTTAATATCATATTGTAACGAACCCGACTCCCTAAATTACTTTATTGGGGACGTTACTCATACATAACTTGAAAAGATGGTTAAATAATTCGGGCACTACGTGCAAATAAGCATTAAGAAAGATAAATAGTTTATAAATAGTTCAAAGTGTTAGAAATAAAGTCTGAGATCCCAATGATAAAAGTCATGAAAAACATGGAAACAACGAGTGAGTTAAAGACGGCATAAAACATAAGTTCGAAATAACTAAAATGAATAACATAGTACGGAAGATAGAGACGCCGTGCCCATGATCACAAAGCTCCACAGTCAGTCACCTCGATGTGCTCCCATACCTGGTAATATAAGGGGTGAGTAAATATATAAATATATATATATCCACGAGTGAGAGATACACACAGTATCCCTAAACCTCGGGCAAAAAGGGGGCGCCGTAGCTAACCCCGGCATGCGGGGACCGATGTCTGCAGACAACATCTCAGGCATGAAGGCTCACCGACAGGCATTCTTCTATGCCATTATCTGTCACAGTGGCCTCTTCCCGTAGGTGTAAGGGTCAATGTCGGTCCATGACAACCCTCCGCCTCACATACTGGGTCGTTATAGTAGCTTCTAGGTCAATGCGAGTCATGGCTCGCCCTCCGTCTCACGTACTACAATTGGCAAACAAGTAGAAATACAACATGTCATATGAAGTCCAACCAGGCAAAAGATAACGATTTAATCACATAATCTCCAGTTACAACAAGTTCCACAATACAGTCCACGACATACAGTACTAAACATGATCAAATTCTATGAGAGCATTCATTCACTAATACAAGATCAAATTTCACATAACAAGCATAACGGGACATTCGATACAAAAATAAACAAGGAAACAATCATAAAAAACATCATGTTATAGTTCGAAATCCCTAATCATGTCACTACTTGCGATGACATTGCCACACCCGACTCATAATGAAACCTCTTACCTTTCCCGACGACTCGACCGAACACCAAAACCACCTCGCTGGCTAAGAATGGCTCCCGGGTCACCTAAACGAGAAACAACGTCGAGAGTTTGTTATGAACGATCTAAACAAACCAGGAACAAGGTTAGAATCATGGGATCAAGAGGAAGAAACTATTTTAGAGACGCGTCGTCGGAGCCCAGCGACGAGCCGTTACGAAACGGAGCGGGTCATACCTCGTTAGAAAGCTCTCGATCTCTAACGGAGCTCTCTAGCCTCGAGAAACTACAAAAGAAGTTGCAATTTCAAAGCTTGAACTTCGCCATAATCCATGGAATTCGGCCGGAAAAACTTGAGGGAAACAAGGAGAAAAGCTTAGGAAGGGACTTACAAGCTCAAGGGAGGCGGAATACAACGAGAGCATGGGGAAAACGAGCACGGAACTCGTTGGAAACAAGCAAAGCCAAAATGCATGGCGGCGGCTGCTCCCTGCGGCGGAGGGGTGCGGCGGTCGATGGCGGAGGGGTGCAACGTTCGAAGGGCGGCTAATGACGGTGGCCGGCGGCGGTGAGGCTGGGAAGGGGGGCTTTCGATCAATCGTCGAGCTTTCGATCTTTACCATTTTGTTACTATTTCATTCATTCTAATTACGATTCATTTTGTGTGATTTTAATTGCAGCAAAAATACCAATAATAAGAGGATAAAATAGAATAATTAGTGACAAATTAATTAAATTAATTCTAAATCCTTACAATATTCCCCTCTTAAAGAGACTTCTGCCCTGGAAGTTACTTTAAGAAACAAAGAACTCCGGATTACGAGACTGCATCTCGTCCCTTCTCTCCCAAGTAGCCTCTTCCACCTTCTGAATTCGCCACAAAACTTTCACTAAACTGATCTCTCGGTTCCTCAAAATCTTCCTATCCCTAGCAAGAATCTGCACTGCTTTCTCCTCAAAACTCAAATCTTTATTCAACTACAAAAGCTCAAAATCAATCACGTGACTCGGATCTGTTATGTACTTGCGTAACATGGAGACATGAAAAACACAGTGCACTGCAACCAACGACGGTGGTAATGCCAAGCGATAAGCTACACAACCAATCATCTCTAAAATCTCGAATGGGTCAATGAATCTACGACTCAGCTTCCCTTTCTTACCAAATCTCAAGGTTCCTCGCATAGGTGCAGTGCAACCTTTAGAAAAACATGACTGCCAACATCAAAATTGAAATCTCGACGCCTCACATTAGCATAACTCTTCTGTCTACTTTGAGATGTAAGCATTATTGGCCTAATCTTTTGTACTGCCTCATTAGTGACTTGGACCAACTTAGGGCCCAACAACTTCCGCTCGCCAACTTCATCCCAATAAAATGGGGATCAACACCTCTTTCCATACAGTGCCTCAAATGGTGCCATCTATATCGTTGCCCGGTAACTATTATTATAAGCAAACTCCATCAAGTGGAAGTATCGATCCCAACTGCCTGGAAAGTCAAGTACACAAGCCCGAAACATATCCTCTAGAATCTGATTTACCCTCTCTTTCTAGCCATTTGTCTGTGGGTGAAAAGTAGTACTATACTGGCACACTATACCCAGAGCTTGCTGAAAACTATTGTAAAGACCCGACCCAAAATACGGTCCTAAACTAGGCCTTTACTACATGCATGAATTAAAAGCGGAAAATCATTAGAAATTTCGACAGAGTTTCCCCTAAAACTAGGGCAACCCGTACCTGAAACTCAGAAAAGCCTGGTATGATAA
>JBBMEF010000014.1:8857302-8871375 GCA_037832685.1 Sicyos baderoa | reverse complement strand
GCACGCTTTGTTAATAGTTTCACACGAAGTGCACTCCATTAACTTCGTCAACGACGAAGTTCCACACCATTAACTCATTATATTCATATTCGCTTCGCTCTGTGTGTTTACTATTTTTACAACAATTATGAACGTGAAGTCATGATCTAAGTTATGAAGTTGTAGTTGTGTAAATGATTGAAGTCAACAATAAAATATTGTCGATTTCGAAAATCCTTTAGTCTTTACTCTGTTGATGTCGGCAAGAGAACAAAAGAATATTGATTTCTTCAAATGAAATTCCGACGAATTGAGGAGAGAAAAATACCCAAAAAAAGAGAAAAAGAATAGAATGAAAGAAAATAAATCGCAAAAAATTAAAATATGAACAAATTAGAGAAGAAATTGAAGAACCAAGATGATTGTTCAATTAAAGAAATCGAAGAAGAAGAAAAAAAGATGAAAAAATAATTGAAAAAGAAGAAGAGATGAAACAAAAACACAAAGAAAAAAATAAATAAAGGAAAAAATGTTAAAAACACAACGGAAAGTAAAAAAAATAGCGTTTTTTTTAGAAGAAATGTCAGTGGGGAAGGAATGACATAATAGAAATTTTAGAAAATTGAATGAAGAATCAGCTATGAAGGAATAATTTTTAAAAAGATGCTATAATTATAATACATATACAAAAAGTTGTTACCCATAATAAATTCCCTTATAAAAAATTAAAGTGGGAATAAACTTAAATTTAAAAAAAAAAAAAACTAAAAATCAAATAGTTATCAAATGAGCTTAACCTTTTAAAAAAACCAATATTCTAAGTCTCTAAAAAAAAGAGAAATACTTCTCTAAATATAAACAAGTACGGTGACTCTACTTGTTATTTATGTGGCATCATTTAGAGCTACAAAATTCTTTTATATTTTCTTTAAAATGATTTTTTTATTTTTTATAATTTTAAGTGATACCACATAAGCAACAAATAAAATTATTGTACTTGTAAAAATATTTCTCCTAAAAAAATGTTAATTTCTTAACAAAAAAGAATAAATTTTATGATTTGAATTTAGCGATGGCAATTATCTGACACCTGAACCTAATAAAATATGTTAAAGTAAAGAAAGCTGCACGTGATGTGCACATGAAAGTCTGACAAGTTGCGGTAACTGGTGCTTTTAGTTTTACTATTGTATCTTGACGTGGTTAACGAGAATGAACGGGTTTCGTCCCAGCACGTGCAGAGGGTGTTTGTCTAAAATATCTAGATAAGACTTAGCTTAAAGAGTTATATTAATAAGGGTGTATTTGTTTTTGGTGAAAACGGGTGGAGTCGAGTGGAAGGAAAAGAGGTGGTTAATAATAGTTAGAAGTGATTATCTATTCGTTTGAGGATTGAGATTAAAAGTAGTGGAGAAATCAACTACTTATTTATTTGGGGATTAGAGTTAATAGTGGTTGATATAATTTTTTTTCTTTTTATTTTTTGAAATGTGGTTAGGGTAAATAACAAACAATTATGTGTCTATAATTAAAAATTCATGAATTTTAATTATTCATCTCAATCGTTGTTGTTTTTTCTTTTGAGAAGCATCTCAATCGTTGTTAACTGATCTTCAAAAATATTTTTATGATTTTTAGTTTAATAAAATTCAAATTGAAGAATACAAATTTATGACATTTTAGTTCATTGACTCACATATACCTTCTAAAATAATTTTTTAAAAAAATTATATTGAATTATCAATTAACTTGCCACAAAACATATATATATCAGTAATATGAATCAAGCAAGCGATAGTAAATATTTTAAAAATTAAACTAAATTTACCATTGAATAAATGTTAAAATGTCTATTATTAAGAGAGTAATAGAAAATATATTTAAGTGAAACTTGTAAAAATATATTCTTCTACAAAATAAATAAATATGAAATAGTAAGATATAATGGTCTTATTAAGCAATCAAAATATATTATATAGTAGTTAAAATATTTGTTTTTTAATATAGAAATTGAAAAATTTGTTAGTTTTTTGGGCAATCTCAAATTAATTAATTTTAATTAATGAATGAATTATTGTTTTGATGATAACAAGCTCGAAATTTATTTACTAACAAATTTAATGTTTTGAAATATCAATTATGTAGAGTTTGAAATAATAATTTAAACCTATTTGGAATTACTTAAATCAAAGTTGAATTGAAAAGGTTATTAGCTAAATGAGTTTAAATAGTAAATCTCAACGTGATGACGTAGCAAGGTCAATTCAAGCGCGACATGTGGAGTCTTGGATATTTGACACATAATGCTTTTTGTGTTTTAAAAAATCAAAGTATAATGAAAGGAAAATAAAGAGGAAAATGAAAGTGTGCATTATTATATTATTTTTTTGAATGTGTCTGACCGTAACTTTCTTAGAAGAGAAAGAAAGTTATATGTTATTATACGCTACTCGTATGTGTTTGTTCAAATCCAACCTTTTTGAATATTATAATATTATTATACATTGTGTCTAACGGTAACTTTAAATAATATAATATTATTATGCATTGTGTCTAACGTAACTTGGCTTCTTTGTGTCTATTTAAGCTTTATATTCTCCACCAAATGAAGTGACCAAGTTGTATATTTCTCAACCCTCCAAAATAAAGAAGCTTTCATTGTTGCTCTCTCCAAGCCTTCAATTTATTTTATTCTTGAGAGAGAAATTATTGTATTTTGAGGAATTGATTTGTGAGAGTTAAATTTGTAAATCCACTCTTTGAGAGAGTTTCTTCATCTTGATCATTCATTTCCAAATCATTGTACAGTTTTCTCTTGATCCATAAAAAGAGAGGTTGTAACGGTTTGATCTTGAGTCGTGGAAAAGATCGAGTTTGTTCTTGCTCCCGCAAAAGGAACGTTGTAACAGTTTGACTCTAAGCCGTGGAAATAGTTGATTATTTTAGTGGAATACCCAACAGAAGATTGGGTAGTGGAGTAGGTGCGTCGAACCACTATAAAATTCACGGTGTCAATTTCTCTAACTCTTTCCTATTTATTGTTATAATATGTTTATTTTTTGGTATAATTTTATCTTGTCATATTCTTTACCAATCTTAATATTATAATTAAATAGGGTACTTGAAATTAGTTTTTGATAATTTCTAATCTAGTTTGCATGGTTAAATTGATTTTTTAGTAAAAAGTAAGTTCATTTGTTTATTTGGGCCCACGTTAGGAAAAAGTTTTATAAAAGTTTAAAAAACCCTATTCACCCCCTCTAGGGTTGTCATACCGATCCAACAAAATTCATCACTTCAAAATATTTATTTATTTTTCTTTTGTTTGCTTAACTTTATTAAATTTTTCTTATTGTTTTGATTATTATTTTTTTAAATATAACTACTTAAAAAGTAATAATTAAAAATGTCATTTTAGTCTATTTACTTTCAATTTTTTTTTTTTTTTTTTTGATTCTTTTACTTTTAAATGTCAAATTTTAATTTTTATAATGATAATAAAGCTAAAGTTTACTATTTATTGTTAATTTATTACTATATTTTATTTGTGAATTTTTTCTTATTAACTTTCATGGTTTAAGAAATATATTTACCTGAAACCTTTTATTTAAAAAATGAGGTTTTTTATGAATTAAAATTATTATTAATTACTATTTTTTTATGAAATAATTCATTTCAAGATCGAATTAGAGAGTTAAATTAGATTATAACCAATGAACCAAGCCAAAAAACGAAAAACAAACACACCACGGATTTTGATGAGATTTGATAAAAATATTTTTAAAAAAAGATTTGATAAAAGATTTGAAGAGTGGTTAAGGAGTGTTTGACGAAGAGTTAACGATGGTTGTTTACTACAAAAAACAAACGATGGGTTGTTGATGAGTGGTTATTTTGAGTAATTAAAATTTTATAATTGTGATCAAAATTTCGTTTGAGTGTAATTTTTATGTAAAGAAATTAGAGTCAATTTTTTTTAATGTAAATTTAAACTGAATAGTTATTTTGAGTAATTAAAAAAAAGTTAAAAATAAATAGTCAAAATAAGTTATTTTTATTGATGATTAAAATTACTTTTAATAATAAAAATGAGAAAAATTAATAAAAACTGATTTTAATATAGATTTTTTTCAGAGGAATTAAGCAATTCCGCTAACTAAATCATACTCAAACATGTCAAACAAACATCAAACAAATTCTTTCTTGCATATAATGGCGTCGTCGTTGGCAATAGTCATTTGTAGATCTAAGCGAGGTTTCAGCAACACCAGCTTGGAGTGCCTATTGTAGTAAATAATAGCAATCGAATCTGAACTTTAATGATAAAAGATTAAATTGAGATAAAATTAAATCAAACATAAATAATCAATAAATTAAAAGAAATAACAGATAAGAAAGCTGAGGCATGTAGTCAGTTTCCTTGGAGTTGATTCACCGTCTCCTCCCAACCTGCTTAGAGAATGAATAGGTGACAAGCTCCCAGGATACAACAGTTTCGTCTTCAATCCGTAGCACAAAGATTGAAAACAGG
The DNA here is from genome assembly GCA_037832685.1 of Sicyos baderoa. Taxonomy (NCBI): domain Eukaryota; kingdom Viridiplantae; phylum Streptophyta; class Magnoliopsida; order Cucurbitales; family Cucurbitaceae; genus Sicyos; species Sicyos baderoa. The sequence goes on along the minus strand of JBBMEF010000014.1, from coordinate 8,866,865 downwards.
CGAACTCAAAAACCGTGAAGAACTCTTATCACAAATTTTTTTGAAGCAAATGTAAATTTCTTTTTGTTGTTTTCAAATTGAGAATGAAGAGGGTTTTATAGTGGAAAATCCTAGACGTTTTGAAATTCAAAAGTTGTAACAGTTGCGGTTACAAACTTAATGGAGTTGTAACGGTTGCAGTTACAAAATTAAAATAGTTGTAACGGTTGCAGTTACAAAACTTGAAAGAGTTTTAAAATATTCATTCAAATTCAAAATTTGGATTTAAATTGCATTCACATTTTTCCAACACCTATCACTTATGGTGAGGTTTTGATTCTCTTTGTTTGTAGGCTACGAAGTACACTTCGAATTTGACAAACTATTTGTGTCCCACATTGATATTTCTCGATACTCTTCCGACACGCTTAAAATTTTGAGACTTATTTGTTTCAAGTGGTCGATGAGATAATACGTGCAATCATTTGGGCTACTCTAACGATTTGCTAAAACATCATACCTTTTCTTTTCTTTTCTTTTATTTTGCTCTTTTTTCTTTTAATGCGTGCAATCAAACATTTGCTAAACATTATTGCTCCACAAAAAGATAACTATTCGTGTCTGGATTAGATTATATATTGCTGACATCTGAATCAAACTATTAATCAATTGTTCACTAACACACACAGCAGGTATTCAATCACACTTTTGTGCACATAACCAACATGAACCCTTGCACAAATACAATTTAGTAGTAACACAAACACCTGTTAAAAATAAAACCAACAGAGAGAAGGGTTATTTAAGTCAAGTTTCAAACTTTAGACACCATGGAAGTTGGCCACACAAGCTTCTGTTACTTCAGCTCCCATGACCTTCCCTGTGAATGTTCTACCGCTCGCTCGAACTCTTTAGTAGAATAATTAACTATGCCACGCATAAACTGCATCGACACTGCGATCGTGTGGAAGCAGCTGCACCAGATCTTGATCTATACAACGTTGATCCTTGCCCTCGTATGCGTTTATCAGATGATATCTCAACTCAATCTGTCAAAACAAGATCCATGATTGCATTGATCAACATTCATGGGGAACTTCAGATGAAAACAAATATTCAATAACAAATTGCAGACTTATGGAGAGCCCAGCTCATGAAGTGTTTATGCGATAAAATCATAATTCTACTGGAGAAAAGATTGAGGCTTTAAGTATACAGATCTTCCCAAGAGTAACTACATCAAAATTGTTTTGCATGAATGTGAAAGGGAGACTGAGAATTGATTGAGCAACACATTAACAAATGCAACAGTCAAGAAAAAAGTGTCACCTGGTTCAGTGGCCATATCAGAGAATTGATGAATGAATGGAGTACTAAGAAGCATGGAAGGTGAAACAACCGCTTAGGGAACCCATATGACGGGTTCGATAAAACGATAAGGACTTGAAAGAAGGCGTCCTGTTATCTTGGGGGGACTCATTTTCCATCACTGACCTCCTCATTTCTTGGGCTTTCTTCTCAGCAGATTTCAGTTTATTCATTATCTTATCCATTGACGTCGCTCTCTTCTTTTCTAGCTTCATCTGTTGCATGATTCACAATGAGAATGAGTAAGAGCAAGAGTACATGTTGAATTATGTTAATTCACCGATCAATCCAAAAGCTTAAATTGATGGGTTGAGTAAATTTAAGTATATCAATTAACACTCTCCTTCACTTGTGAGCTTGGAAATTTGAGAGTTGTCTATTAAGTGAAATTCAATTTTAATTAGAGTTAGGACCTCCCACTTTGATACCAAGTTGAACTAAGTTTAATTATGTCAACTAATAGTACACAATCCAACATTTTTCAAATTCTAAAGACCATAGGAAATGCTAACTAAATTGGTCATTCATAACTATGAAGTATATAACATTATTCATCAATGACGAGATTTATCATGAATTAGATGTGTATTTGTAGAAAAGAAACCGAAATGATGTATCAAGAATTATATAAGACCAAAACCTCTAGTTTTCGTAAAGCTGCATCAGCTTTTGCTTTCTGTAGATTCTCCCATGCAGTTATTTTTGCTTCCTCACGCTTAACCCTGGAACAAGGAATAAGAATTAGAAAAGAATATAAAGTCAGTTATTTTATATGCTTTATTTTTTATTTTTTTGATATCCGTGACTGTCCGAGCAGCTTGTGCGCACATCGACTAATATCAAGGGACATACCGTCTGACCCTACAAGATTTGGATGTCAAGAAAAACCATAGGAAATTAATTCCTAAATAGGTGGCACCATAGATTGAATTCATCACCTTAAGCATCCCAAGGCCCTCTTTGACCACTTGAGCCAATGGTTTCAATTAATTTATATGCCCATCTTCTATATGCTTATCTTTTCTTTGACCAGAAATGAATGGTAGGATTTAGTACTAGTCAAGTCAGATGGATGTGATAAAGGTAGGTAGACATACTTTGAAATACTTTTTCCTATGCTAGGAGTGTCGAAATCCGAACATCGAGAAGTCGCATCTTCATCTTTCTTTCTCCTATCATCTAGAGAGTCTTTCCAAGGAAATGACCCTTTATGTTTCTTAGACCATCTTGACATGGTAACCTGATTATCAACTTGCACATCCCTGATATCCAATTTGGAAGAAGTGAAAGCTCCCAGCTCCAACATATGCATAGCAGATGAACTCGACGAAGTGATCGAGGTCCTCATCCTGGGAGATGAATGCACGCTACTCTCAGGGCTCATTTGTGTAGCCATGTCCCTTCTTGAAACGACACGAGAAACATCCGTCCCTGTATCCTTGACCGTAGTAAGATTTCCCCTGGATTCTGCAGAACCATTTCAACACAGAAAAATTTAAAACTCTCTACAGTTGGTATAGTTAGTGACATGCTCTAATGTAGACCATTTTCTCAAGCAATATATCATCTTTTACATTAGATTAATAAGGTCCAGAGCAGTCTTGTGTTGTTCATACTAAATCTGCATGGTTATTCTATGCCTTACTTGAGAATTAAGATTCATTATACAATTGCACAAAAATTATATCCAAGTAATTGTAATGCAATATAAGATAAGATGATCAAGGAGCTTTACTTAAAATTTCAAACCAATGAGCAGATTTTACCTTCTTGCAAGCCTGTTGTTGATGACAATTGACCCAACCTTTCAGAGCACCCATGAACGCTAACTGAACGTGCCATGGAGGGCTCTGTTTGTCCATTTAAGGACCCTTCATGCCCACCAGAATGAATCGCCAATGCATTCGTCGATATAACTCCGGCTGAAAATGGCGAACCTGTAATGAAATTCCCAAAAGTCCCTCCTTCATAGGTAGGAGCAGCTGGTGAATACATCGAATAGTATGCAGTACCGGGAGGACCAAGTGGCCCACTCTTCGACTTTGGCCGCCGTTGCGGCAGTTGAGCTGAATTCCTCACAACCCCATCACCAGATATAGGACTAAAGATCCACCTTTCAGCATCTTCCCACTTCGATGGCAATGTTCTGCCGCTGTTTAAAGTCAGCAATGCAGGGTTATTAGTATGTTTCCGGCCACCATTGTTGTGCAATGGCACTCGCTCTGAGCTCCACCCCTTTTGCATACCAAAGCTATTGTGTCGATAATTCGGCGTCCCGGGGCTTGGAAATGTTCCAGTCTTACGCGTTGTTACAACTGGATTCTTCTTGATAGCCGCCAGACGAGGTGAGGAAGCTGTATTAGCGTTGTTTAGATCCAACGAAGCCGGTCTCCTTCTGTCAAGCTTCCTAGATTGAGCTTCAGATCTGGATCTATGATCTTGACACTCTGCAAAATCAACCCAGCTCAAGTAAACAGATAAAGTCAAGGAAAAGGGAATGGAGTTGGATCTAATACCCTTGAGAGCAAGAGAAAAGGAACTCCTCGCTGAATCAACGGCTCGATTTTCGTCTTCTAAATCGCCATTGCTGTCATCTTTTTGAGCTACTGGGAATCAAATGAGAGAAAAGTCAATCAGATCGAATTTGAGTGAGCAAAAGTATGTATAGGTGTTTTTTTTTCTCTTTTTCATTTTATTCTTTTGCCACGAAGCTTAAAACCTTAGCTGTACCTTTCGCTTTTTCTCCCTTTGTAAAGAGACGACTGTGCTTGTTTCTTAGTGCAGGTTTGTTTGGATCTGGATCTGGACCACCAAAACTCTCGTGGTTTTCCTCATCATGCCCGCCCAAATGCTGCAATCAAAATCACACAACAAAGTTTTTCAACTCCATTTCACATCTGTTCATCAATCATCTTCATAACCCTAGAATCCGCCTCCAAAACCCTTATTTCTAAACAGTGTTTAAACAGAGAAATCATCTCAATTCGTCTCTACCATTTGGAATTACTCACAAAATCGAAAACCCCACCAAAACAAACCCCAAAACAAACAACCCCATTTTCCCAAATCGTCTCTAGCCTTCAATATCACCAGAAAAACAAAACCCACCAAAATAAATACGAAAACAAACAACCCCATTTGAATCCAAGCAAGAAGAACATACAAATGAGATTTCAGAGATGATGGAATCACGATCGTGGGCCTCGGACGCGAAAGAACAGCGCTCCACACTGGCGGAGGCAGAGGAGAAGAGACTGAAACTGGACTCGAGAGCGTAAATGACAGAATCTGGACTGGAATCGCGAGGTCGGAAGGCCGATCTAGACGACGCCGTTTGTTCTTGAAACCCCATCGCCGGCGACTTCTTCACTCTGTTACTTCCCTGCATACATTACAACAGCCGTGCCCAACAAAGAGACAATGATATTGCTCGAAACGACGGGTAGATGAGGGAATCGCAAAATCAAGAACTAAAAGGACAATCCGTCCAAGTTCTTATTTATATTTGAACTTTTGTACAGTAGGGGGAAAACAGAGCAAGGTCTCTGTTTTCAAAGACCTGTAAAAAAATGGTAAAGAAATTGTGAGATTGTAAAAAATGGAGGTTTAATTTTGAAAAGAAAAAGTTGAAAAAGAGGGGTTTGGATTTGGGGTTCACGTTTGAAGGGCGAGCAAAACTGTAATCATGACTGCCATTGGCAGCACTTCTGTCCCAGTTGTCTGCATCCGAGTAGTTAAGCTAATTTGGATTCTTTCTTCTTTTCTCTTTTTCTCTTTTTTTAAATTTGTTTTAGATCTTACCCAATACTCTAGATTCTTTTTCTTTTTTCTTTTTTTTGAAAGGGCATGACTTAAAAAATAGGAGAATTTGGTAGCACCAGGTACTATTTTACCATGATATCAATTATGTAGGTCAAATATTTTCTTTTTTTTTTTAATTTTTTTTATAATAAATATAAAGTATAAAAAGAGATATGAGATGTAGTGCCACATGAGAATCATTATAGTAGTGGGTGCTATTCGGGGTGCACCCAAATTTTTCTCCCTAAAATATAATGTTCACATATGTGGTTCAATATGAGTCACATTCTATTCTAAGTTAAACACAAAAGATAATAAAAAAAATAGGATGTGATTCATATTGACCCACTATAAATATTATTTTCTAAGTCATGTCTAGGCTTGACTTAAATATTTTTCTTTCATATTTAAGTGTTATTTGTTTGACTAAAAAGTAGACGTCGGATAAACTAACAAGCACTTTGCGCCACAATAAGTGCTTCACAATCTTTTTTAATGGAATAACAAAGCTCTAAAATGAAAGGCTTATAACTATTATCAACACAAACATGTGGGCGGAATGGAATATGGAAAATGAGATTGATTTTTGGGATGGCATTTCGCTTAAGATTCTCAAATAGTGACATTTCAAAGATATTATTAGGGGATTTTTCATGTATAACAAAAATTGGCTAAAAATGACATCTATAGCACAAAACTCGAAAATAATTGCACATATACCAAAATTCCGAGTGATTGAACTCAATCGAACTCAATCAATAACGAGTGATTGAACTCAATTAGTTGAGCTCAATCACTTAACAAACTGATTGAGTTCATTCACTAGTTATTGATTGAGTTCAATCACTCAGAATTTTGGTATAAACGAATTTTTGATAAAAATGTGCTATAATTTTAATAGAGGACCTTAAACTTGGTATACATAACAAATTTCTTTATTATTATTTGGGGTTGATTTTAGGAATTTAGTCTCTCATGATAAAATTAAGTTGGAGTTCCAAAACCTTTGTGACTTAATTATGGGAGCTATTAATTTTCATTTGTTAATTTATGCAGGCTTTGTGTTAAAAAAGAATAATAGGAAATCTGAAGTTGATCAATGAAAAGCTCATCCTCAACGTGTCTGGAAGCTGAATGTGGATGCTTCTTTATCTCAAAGTTGATAGGGGCTCGAGATTGGGTTTCAAAAACCTTCCAGTCAAAGTTTGGAAGGGATGGCTCTGAGGGAAGGGTTGAAGCATATTCAAGAAGTTGATATTCAGTAGAGGCCCCCTATTATGGTTGAGTCAGATGGCTTAGACGTTTTAAAGGCTATGTGGTGATCATCATGATTTTTCTGAGTTTAGTAACATTGTTGTTGATATCAAAGAGTTTATATCTTCTTTAGGGATTATGACCATTTCACATTGTAGGTAGATTTTGTAATAATGTGGCCGATGTTTTGGCCAAGCAAACTTATTCGATCCGTGTTATTAGGTTTGACTTGTCCTCTTCTGTAAAGCATTTGATTGTTTTTTGGAGGGGAATCTCCTCCTGATGTTGCCTTCGCGTTGGAGGTTGATTGTAGGAGGTTGTCAATTAATTCTTAACGGAAGTTTTCTTTAAAAAAAAAAACTTACTATCCATATGGACTAGACTACTAAAGCACATAACATTGCCATAGTATGAAAGGAAACTTTAACCCTCAAATTGATATAAATTTTCTCTTAAAAGAATACTCATTCACCTTTTGTATAGAACTTTTGTTTATCCACCAACTCCTTGTCGACACTATTAAAAAGAAAATCCACAACTAATTTGATTACCAAAACTATTGAAATAAAATAAAAAATTCAAAAGGAGATGAGTAAAATCCCCTTATTCTGGGGATTTTGGATTATTTACAAAGTCGTTTTAGGATGCGATTAAAATACAAATTGAAATAAACTTTAGTGGTGTCTTAATGAGTAAAATAAAATGGTTTAATTGGAAAAAATAGAATAAAAGCCTCGTGGGTGGTGCATGTGATGGGCAGATTAAAGAAATCAAAATCTGCAAACCAATTTAATTATTAGTAAACATTACCACAGAATCAAGCAAATGCATGCCAGGAGATTGACCTTCAAAATATGAAGGGCCATCCATCACTTTCCCCTTTTTAGAAAATAGTAAAATGTCCGACTCTGGCCCACTTTAAATTTATGAACTTCAACTCAAGGTTACACCGTACAAATTGGGATAGGGGAAACACAATACTGACTCTTTTAGGGTTCGAGAACTCTTGACGCTGGTATTAAATTGGTTTACAATCAAACAATGAAATCACTCCACCACTGACCCTTTCGGTATTTTGATAGAAAAATTTCATTTATAATCCTTTCATTAAATCTAAGTTCATTACATTAATTTTAGGGAGATTTTGTTTTTTTATCTCTAAATTTGTTAAGTTGTATCATTTCTTACTGTACTCTTTTAATGACGTTAATTTGCTCCAAAGTTTTAATAAGATTAGAATCTTAACATTAAAATTAAAAAAAACATTTTTCCAAAAGAAAAAACATTAAAATTAAAGAAAAAAAAAATGTTACAAGTTTAACACCTTTTAACCAGTTTTTGTTTGAAAAGCTATATAAAGGAAGTATTCTCAAAAGCTTTCAATGAAGTATAAACAAATTTCTCCCATTATTACTCTCGAATAAAATAAAAATTAGATATGGAATTTTCATCAAACTTGTAATAGTAAAATTAAATTAAAATAGTAAAATCGAATTAAATTGGTATGACCAAATTGAAAATATAAAGTGAAAACGATTATGCAGAACAAGTAATAAGAATGAAAATTGATTTTTCCCTTAAATTTTAATACAGAATTTTAAAAAGAAAAAAAAGTGCATTAAAAGAACAGAAGAATGAGGATAAGCATGGAACACAAAGTCTTCCTACTAATTCTCTGATCATGAGAGATGATCATATTCAATAATACTCTACAAAGTCTATGCAATGTAGCCAGGGCACTGGATAAGCAAATGTTTAATTTGGCTGTTGACTTTGTCATATTGTTACATAATTAGCTTCTATAAGGTTCATGTCATATAATTACGTGATCGATGAGTTGGTCATATAAAAATAATAATACAATTAACTCCTCAACCCGATAGGTTAAGAGGGAACAAATTAGTAGACAAAAACAATAGTTCAATGTACTAGTAACCACAAAGTTTAAGCACTCAATAGGTTAAGAGAGATCAAATTAGCCTACAAATGCAATAGTTGAGCGATATTTTGATGTACTAGTAATCACAAAGTTTATGATTCGAATCTTTTAGTTCCTATTTTATACTAAAAAATAAAAACAAAAAAGGCGGAACAAATTCAGCAGTATCCTATGAACTAATTATTTACAATAAAAGTATCAAGGAATTTGGATTCAATACTAACGGGTAAAAACACAACTACAATTTAGAGCAAAGATGACGTGCATGTAATTTCTTTTTTCAAAAACACGGATGTAAGATGACGTGCAAAATAAATGCGGAGTTTTGGCGACGAGCACCAAACACGCGCGTTAAAAGAGGATGGAGATGAGCGCCTTTGATAACGACCACCTTTGGTGTCGGGCAGCCCGTCATCAAATGTGGCTCGTCACCATTTTCTTGTCACATCGTTTTTCATTTTCCCCCCATTTTTCTTATGTTTCTCATTTTCTCCGAGAGCCTCTTGATAACTCTCAATTAGATAGTTACTTAGCCCTAATCTAAGACATTTTTAATCTAGAATCTTGCATATCTTTGTTATTGATTCATTCGGTGTTATTACTTTAATTCATATCTTTGTGTGTTAATCAAACATATTTTCCTACAAAATGAATATTAAAGTCAACATGTCGGTCAAGATATTTTGACCGATGCATTTTGAACGTCTGAAGATCGAGGGCGTGTTAAGGGGGTAGGGTCAATTTCTACCTCCATCAGTTTTTTTTAAGATGGATCATCCCAATACTAGGATTCAACTAAAAACACAAGTTGGTTGCTCACAAGTATGATTAGACGACTCTCCATGTATATGCAGTACTTCTGCTTCAGGTACGATGCATGGAGAACAGGTGATAAGGGAAGAACTTGATCACCCTAGGTCCGACGTCATTGAAGAACCGAGTAGTCATCCTGATGCCTCTAATTTAGAAGAAGTAAGTTTCATTTTCATAGTTGTCAATAACATATTTCGGTGAATGTATACTTATAATTACGTGTTCTTCATGTAAGGTGTAGCGTGTAAACTTGCTATCGATGATGTAGATAATGTCATTGCCATCGACATCATATATGAATCAGTGGGCAAGTTCAATTAGATCCATGGTATTAGGGGTGCACACCAACCCGACAACCCGAGAAATCCGAACCAACCCAACCCAAATTGTCGGGTTGGGTTGGGTTGAA
>JBBMEF010000014.1:8830692-8842365 GCA_037832685.1 Sicyos baderoa | reverse complement strand
CGTGACATTAGTCGAGGTGCGCTTTCCACGCGAAAGCTGGCCCGGACAGTCACGGATATCAAAAAAAAAAAAAAATATTAGAAAAAGAATTACGATATATAGAAGAGAGAGAAAATAGAATAAAATAAGAAGAAAAAATGAAAATGGTATAAAAATATTATAAGAAAAAATATACAACTTATTCGGCCGGATTGGATTGAGTTAAAATAAATGAAATTATCCTTATATTGGTAATGTCATACCATTGATTACCAAAAAAGTTATTTTCTGAATAAAAATATTGAAACATCGTCAACTTTGAACCTTGAACAATCAATCGAACAAAGTCACTACCGACGGTATTGACCATTAATCAAACATCGTTTTTTTTTTTTTTTGGAAATAAGGTAATTAATCACGTTCATTCCTAAGCCAAGTATCGAAAATATCAAAAGAATAGTTTCACAAGTGAATTTTGAAACCTGAAACGTCCTTGAGGAAAGTATACTCTCAAAGTTCAAGTTTTCAACCTCTGTACCATCTATTGGGGACCAATACCGATAACCAGTACCATTTTCTTTGTATAGTGAAAATATAAAAATAATGAAATAAACAAGAAAAGTATTTTTAGTTGGTAGAATATTTGGGGAAGTATATATATATTCTCTTTATATTTCAAAATTACATTCACCTTTCATATTTGAATAATCTTCAATTTTAGTTTTCCTATTTTTGTGTATTTACTTTACTTTTAAAATTAAATTTTTGTCATTCAAAATTAGTATAGTCGCCATCTTAGTTACATTACATTATGTATTTATCTATTTTGTTATCTAGAAAAATAAAGTAAAATATTATTTGTTAGGCAACCTCCAAAAATTGGATCTAAACCCTTGTCGAAGAACAAAATTTTTAGAATTCAAACTTAAAAATCCCAAAAAACTATATGGAATCAACCTAATGGAAAGTTTTGGAGCAAATTTACCTTGATGATCAAGATCAAGAGTAAAGAAAACTTGTTTCTAAACTCGTGATACGAATCACTCCACAAATAGTTTGATCTACACTACTTGAATGATCCTAACATGCAAATCTAATCACAACAAAAATTGCAAAGAAAACAAGCTCTTGGCTTATGAAGTAAAAATGCTATTTCATTCATAAAAACAAAGTGTCTTTGATTTTCCTTCTGGCCTTTTATAGCTTTCAAAAGTAACATAAATCCAACAAACTTAACTCCTTAAAATGTGTAATCATTTAGAACCCACTAATAAAAGAAACCTAAAAATAAATAATAAATGAACCTAAGAATAAATAATAAATGACTTAAATTTAAAATTACACAACTAATGGCCATAAATCACAATTTGAATGAGTCAATTCATTCTCCTTGATATTTGTAACAATTCTTAAATAAATAATAAATAAAGCTTAATTTGAAGTAGCTTGATAGATTAGTTTCATTAGTTGATGCTAGCTTCATTTAATACAACTTCATCTTCAACATTGACTTTAAAGCATGTGTAGAATTCTAAAACTTTTTTGGATCACATCAGTTTCGTTGGGGTAGTTTGAATGAAAGATGTTGGTTCACATTCTGATGCATATCATCATTAAAATGATACAATAAAAATGTTTGATTTTGAAATAATAGACTAATAAGAAACTAAGCTTTTGTCTCAAAAAAAAATTACAACTTCACCCAAAAAAAACCCTTAAACACACTATTAATAGACTAATAGTGAATCGGTGATGTGATGAATGAATGATTAATCAACATTAGCTCATATATAGTGATTCTCAAAATATAATAATTATAACTTAATTAACTTATGTTATTTCAGCTTTGGATCTGATTAGCAGCAATGAATTGAGCACAATTATTGGAACATTTACATTGCAAGAAATGCAATTAATCTCTGAGATGAACAAAACCAGCTTTGATCATATCACCACCATATCACTCCCAATTGCTGCTTCAACTCCTCCTCTATTGCCATTTCCCTCCTTTATTCAAATGGCTCACGATATCGCCTTTCACATGCGATGCGCAGCTGCCATCGTCGGCCATTTTCATTGGCGTAAAGTTACCGTAATCTACGAGAATCGGAACGACATGTCGACGAACATCGAGGCATTGACTCTTCTCTCTAATGAACTTAGAGTTTTCAATGCAAACATTGAGCAAATCTCAGCCTTCTCTTCCTCACAAACAGAAGCTATGATAGAGGAGAAGCTTAAAAGCCTTGTGGGCCATGAGAGTAACAAAGTTTTCATGGTGGTGAATTTTTCAATAGAGTTGGCAAAAATTCTTTTTCACAAAGCAAAAAAAATGAACATGATGATGGAGGATAGGTTTGTTTGGATTGTTGGAGATGAAATATCTAGTCTTCTAGATTCCTTAGATTCGTCTACTTTTTATGATATGCAAGGCGTGGTCGGTTTTCGCACTTATTTCGACCGTACCGACGATTCGTTTAAGAAATTTCGAACGAAATTTCGTGGTCGAGAAAAAGCTGAACCAAGCATCTTTGCCCTTAGAGCTTATGATGCAACATGGGCAGTGGCTCTAGCCATGCAAAAATTAAAAGAAAATCCTTATAGCAAAAAAGATCTCATTTTGAAGGAGATTTTAGGAACCCAATTTGAAGGGCTTAGTGGGGAGATAAGTTTTGAGAATGGTACATTAATGCAACCACCAATTTTTGAGATCATTTATGTGGTGGGCAATGGTTATAAAGAGATGGCATTTTGGACAAAAAAGGTTGGATTTTTCAGTAGTAATATTGATGGAAGAACTAGATCAAATGATGTTTGGGATTCGCCAGGCTTGTTACAACGGCGGATTAATCTCGAGTCGTCGAATTCGAATGTCGAAAGAACGTTAAGAATCGGGGTTCCAGCCAACAACACGTTTAGAGAATTTGTGAAAGTATCCTACGACCATATCAATGGGATGTACATTTCTGGTTTTTCTATTACAACGTTTGAAACGGTCGTGAAGAACTTGCCTTATCCATTGTCGTACCAGTTGGTTCCTTTCAATGGCTCTTATGATGGATTGGTAAAACAAGTCTTCCAAAAGGTAAATTGGAAAAAAGAAAGCAAATCCCTTTATTTCACTTTTTTTTAAATATATTATTGTATTTTTGGAGGAATAGACCAAATTGATAAAATATTTAGTAACCATAGTCAAATATATGGTATAAAGTAATACTTTTTATACTGAATAACTAATACATAATACACTATGATGAATATTATATATATATGTATATTTGACTATGGATGCTAAATATTTTCAAATTTGCCTAGATCTGTAATTATTTTGTAAAATTGGACTATACAGTATAATTTTCCAAAAAAATTGTGATACTAAATGGTGTCACATAAGAACCAAGTACATACAAGTATTTCTCATGTTTTTTGCATTGTAAGTGTACGAGCTTGCTAACGCGCACCTTTATGTCCATTCTCACTTGTCAAATCGTCTGACTTTACACATTTGATAGTCAAAGAAAATTTGTACGAAATTAACTAATTAATTCCTAAATAAGTAAGACTATTTTTGTTTTTGCTATGATCAGGATTTGGATGGTGCAGTTGGAGATATTGGAATATTTGCAGATCGATTTGAATATGTTGATTTCACAGGGCCATATATGGTATCTGGGCTTATGATGATAGTGAGAGAGGAGAAAAAGAATTGGAAAGAAATATGGGTATTCATGAAAGCATTTACAAGAACTATGTGGATAATATTACCTTTGTCACATATATTTATAATCTCCATCGTCTGGCTCGTTCGAGATGATAGCGAAGGATTCAGACCAGGATTCGGAAATATGCTTTGGTTCGCCATATCGGTCATCTTTTACGCACAAAGTAAGTTTCCTTTCCTTAATTAATCTAATATGGTATCGTAGTTCATCAAATCCAAATGAATCGAATATTTAGTTTAACAAATAGTTGGAAAAATGCATGCCACCGTCGTGAGGAGGCAGGTTCGGGATCCCACTTTGGTCACACATTAGAAAATTGAGGAGTCGTAACAACTTCTAGCATTTATAAGATTTGTGAGGTGTGTTCCTCTCATTACTAGTTGGTTTTTGAGATGAAATCCATATTATTATTGTATATACCCGACCATATTAAACTCAAATGAATATTAAATCATTTTGAGATTGGTGAATTCAAAACAGACACCATCTTAGGACACACGTTAGTGATCCTATATTAGTGATCCTATAGGTGAGTTACTGAATTCTCTCGTCATCGATTAATTTTGATTTGAAACTTCATACTATCTAAACAAACAAGAACACAACTCAACCGACACAAATTTTTATCTATGATCAGGATGTTATGAGTTCGAATCCTTCCTCCCGAGCTAAAAAAAAAAATCCTTTTTGTAATTTTTATGATTGATGCATGCAGGAGAGCCAGTGAATGGTGGGTTAGCAAGGCTGGTGTTAGGTCCATGGCTGTTTGTAATTCTTGTGGTAACTTCAAGTTTCACAGCAAGTCTTACATCAATGATGACAGTTTCAAGATTTACTCCTTCAGTTTTAGACATTGAAACATTAAGGCAAACAAATGCAAGTGTTGGATGCAACTTCCATTCCTTCATCATTAGATATCTAACAAATGTGTTGCAAATTGCTCCTCATAATATCAAAACCCTTGTTGGCATTGATGATTATCCAATGGCTTTTGACAATGGAGACATCAAAGCTGCTTTCTTCATAACTCCCCATGCTAAGGTCTTTCTTGCTAAGTATTGCAGAGGCTACACCAGAGCTGCTACTTTTGATTTGGGTGGCATTGGTTTTGTAAGTTTCTTTTTTTAAAATATCTTTATTAATTTCTCTCTTCTACTTTCTAGAAATAAGAAATTAATCCAAATCTTAGAATGCTTAAACATGGTCTATCTATCGGTCAAAATAATGACTAAGGGCATGTTAATTGGTGCAAGGATTATGATTAATTAAATTAGTCAGGTATTAAGTTAAGCCACTTATTAAGTTAAGTTGGGGTTAAGTTAATTTGTGTTTGGTGGACAGATTAAGTTAAACTAGGATTAAATTAATCTGAATGTTGTTTGGTGCACGGATTAAGTTAAGTCGAGTTTTATTTAATATTTTTCATCCATTTTTTAAAAAATGTTTGCTCTTTAATTTGTTTTCAACAATAGATAAATGAAAAAATGACACTCATTTGAAATAGTAATGATATAATATTTATTATTATTTATTTCAATTATAACATAATATCTATATTAAATTTAAAAAACAATATAACAACTTTTATATAATTCAACAAAACTATAGAATTTTTTTTTTTAATTTAATTACTTAATTACAAAGTTGGTATAAACTTTAAAAAAAAATTATAAACCAAATTTATTATTTAGTATTTCCTAATTTAATTTAATTTTTAATTTTTAATTTATTTTTAGAATTAGTATATCCTAATTAATAATATAACAATTTAAAATAAAAAAATCAATTTAATTTATGTAGTACTTTTTGGCGTGTAATTAAATTTGAAATTTAACTTACTCCTATTTTGGATCTAAAATTGTGGACCTAATATCCATTTTGGATTGAATTTTAATAAATGGATTATTGAATATCCAGTTGAGTTGAATTCAAATACTTAATAGTAGAAAACAAATCAGTAAATGGGGAAATAACAAATCTAACTGCATTAACCAGTGGAAATTTATAACATGATATATATTATCCATTCTCATTATTATTATTATTATTTTTATTATTATTATTATTATTATTATTATGCAATTTTGTTGTAGTTTGTTAAACTTTTTTGTCCTCTTTCTCCACATTTCATGTACCAAATGGAAAACTACTCTTGTTTCTATCCTAATAATCACCGGATGTGTTAGGGATAAGGAATAATTACCAACCTATATTGTTTACTTTCGGAATCACCTCTCGTAACTTTATTTTTGGGCATCTTCTAAGCTCAATAATTTCCCGGCCTTTAAATAAAGTACACTCCAAAATATATGATTGCATGTTTCTTATCGGGAGTCTTCTCTTCCACATCATTAAATTAAAAGCTTGGCTCTGATACCACTCGTTCAATAGAAGTGTTGTCTCTTCTTTATAAATCTAAGATCTTCCTCCTAACTTATCAACTTGAGATATTTTGTTAGCCATGCATATTTAAATTATTTTGTATGCTTTTGATCATAATAATTTTTCATGCACATGCATAATATATATTAATTTGTTAACAGGCATTTCCAAAAGGTTCAACTCTAGCTGTGGACATGTCAACATCTATCATAGAGCTAATAGAGAGAAGAGAGCTTCCACAATTAGAAACAATGTTGATTTCCACCTTCAATTGTTCTTCATCCACCCAACTTGATGGCTCCAGTTTGGGGCCTTGGCCTTTTGCAGGTTTATTCATAATCTCTGGAAGTATTGCCATTCTAGTTTTGTTTTACACTCTTGTTAATCGAGCTCGAGAACGGTTGCGACGTCGCAATGCGCATGCTCGAGTGAAACCCGAAGGCAATGGCAATGCGCAAGATCAGTACATTGGCGATACGGATCACGATCCGCCAAATACTATTGCAATTCAAATGGAAAATATGATCTAATTATTAGGCAACTGATTTTCACTCAACTTGGGCACCGAGTTAGTAATCTCAGTCTTTAGGGACTTTCTATATTTGTGCTCTTTTGATTCCCTGTCATTTTCCCTTTTTAGTTCAATGTAATTAAACACATTCTATGACTAAAAATATTAATTGCTTGAGTGAAAGCTTGATTACAACCATGAGGTTTTCTACTCCATTTATAGATGGGAGCTGTTATTGAATACAATTAATGAGAAGGAGAAAAGATCACTAAACCCTACCTAACTTCACCTAATCATCCTCATAATGAAGATTAAGGCAATATACACAAGAAAGTGGTGAAGTACATCCAGAGAAGAAAGTCAACTATAAGTACAGGTAAGGTAAAGTATTATCATGCTTTTACACTATGTATATAGCCGAGCTTATGTCGTATCATGTACAATTTAGTAATTAAAAGATTGTACGTTCAAATCTTCTCAATAATATCAATTATATGGTTAAATTATTGGCATTTATTATCTTAGTTATTCGTTATTCTTGAGACTTTTTTCTTTTTTAACCATACTCGTCGTGTGAGCATTCTTAAATTGCTCGATTTAATACGACCTTATTTTAACCGGATCAAGGAGAAATCCGAATTATTAGGAGATACGGTCTATATTTTTCTTGATTTCTCTCTTTTACTTCCTCTAAATTCACATGTATAATGAAAAAAAAAAAAACAATTTCTTATTAAAAAATTATAACATAAATATTCAATATACAAATTAGATTGAAAAAATTTAATTGTTTTATATTTTTTTTTTAACAAATAAAAATATGTAATCAAAACATTATTTTTTATTCAGCAAGAGTTTTCGGGTATAAAGGATTTAAATTCTTAACCTTTTAAATTATTAGGTTAGATTGTAGTGTTGACATCAAATCAAAAGTCTTGTAGTATAGTAAAAGTTGCAAGACACACATATATTAAAGTCTAAAGTTGAAGTTGACAAAACTAAATTAAGAGTTGAGTACTAAAAAAAAAAATTTTCTTTTGTGTGTATGAGCAAGAATACCTAACTAAAAAATAATAATAATAAAGGATGAGGAATCCAAATATAAGTTGACGTGGTAACATAAAATTCATTGCACTAAGAAAAAGTGGTAAATAAGTGGGTTATATAGTTGCATGATGCCTAAAAGAGGTGTATGCCACCCATTAGGGGTGAACATAGGTTGGATTGAGTTGGGTTGAGGTGATTTTCAACCCAACCCAAAAATTTGAGTTGGTCAATTCTTCAACCCAATTAAAGACACAACTCAACCCTTTATTTTCGGGTTTGGTTGGATTTGATTATCGGGTTCATAAATTTACAACTAACCTAAACAATTCCTAACGCCATTTTTTCGATTTCTAGAAACTTAGGACGGACATTAGCATAAGTGGATTCTTATTATAAATGCAAAATTCAAGTTTACAAACTTCAAAATCTCATCAATAGATTTAAAGTTTAAAAAATAAAAAGTTTAATAACAACAATTAAACAAAATAATTATGCAACATATAATATAAATAATTAAATAACATAATAGTTATAGGTAAAAAAATATAATTTTTAAACTAAATAACAAATTCGGGTTGGTCGGGTTGGGTTGTGTTAATTTTAGGTCAACCCTTACCCCAACCCAACCTATAAAAATTCCATGATTTTGAACTCAACCCAACTCAACCCAACAAATTAAATTTGGTTGGTTTGGATTTTTAAAGTTGTCGGGTTATTTGTGCACCCCAACCACCAACAATACATAGTCTAAATTGAGTTACATTATAATGATTTTTTTGGATCCATTCAAATATTATATTAAAGAACCTAATCGATTGAATTGAATTTATCACTCTTTTTTAAGATCACATCTCTATCTCATGGACATGCAAAAAAAAAAAAAAAAATGTACAGTAGATTCAAACCCAAAATGCTTATATAATAAGTATGCTTTCTGTACCAACAAATAAAAAATATATCGTGTTAATTAATTTTATAAATATAGTATTTGTTATTAGTTTGTAATAGATTGAGTTAAATGAACCATTATAAAGTAATTTAAGTGATGGTGAGTTCAATCTATAATGGTCACCTACCTATATATTTATTTATTTTAAAAAAATGTGTATAGAAGTAAGGTAGAATTGTTTTTTTAATTAAATGAAAGTCAAATATCAATTATCAAAATCGAACCGGTGACTTTAATATTGAATTAGATTACCATAAAACAATGAAACCAACTTAATCAACACTAACCCTTCCCATAAGATTGAGGATAATTAAAATAAAATATCATGAGAAATATGTTTAATGTTAAAATATATTGATACAATAGAAAACCCATTTTCCTAAAAGAAAAAATTATAAAATTATAATTCAATCCAACGATGGTTGAAAATGTTTATTATTTTTTTAAAATAAACAAACGACGTAGAGAAACCCAAGAAGAATAAGATGTCATGGTACGTGCGACTTTACACATGTCGAATCCACTTCGTCATGTCATAAGCAATAACGCACTAAGATCTCAGAATCCATAAATACTCTTCATATTCTTCTTTCTCTCCTTGCAGTTTCCAATATTCTTAAAACTCAATTTGAAACCCGAGTTTTTATTTTGGGGGTTTAATTATCACTAATAATTATAAGCGCCATGAATGAGCGATTATGGGACGCTTTGCCCACCATTTTGATGATGGTGGTTCAGTTGGCGTTTGCAGGAGTTAACGTTTTCTATAAACTAGCGGTTGCGGATGGAATGAATTTGAGGATTATTATCGCTTATCGTTTCTTGTTTGCCTCGGCTTTCATGCTTCCCCTCGCATTTTTTCTCGATAGGTAATGTTCGGACCAACTTATGCATATTTCAATGTCACTTTTGACCGTTTTTTAATTTAACAATATTTGAAATTATTCGAATACGTAACTATTTGGTTATGGTTTTAGGCTGCATTTGTTCTTTCAACCAAAAGCACATTTTCATTAGGTTGGAGATTATCAACGCATTAGACCTTTCTTTCTAATATTAATATTTTGTTTTTGAAGTTCTAACAAAACTTTTTCTTTTTTTTTTTGAAACAAGTTCTAAATGGTTTCAACATTTATAACAATTTTTTAAAAAAATTATTGCTATGTTTGTATTTTTATTCTTTAAATTAATTTTCAAGAATGGTAACTCAACAACATTCTCATATACTTAATAATCATAAGATTATAAATTCGAATTCTACTTCACCAATTATTGTAAAACTAAAAAAAATACTATTTCATTCGAGTTTATATATCAAAAAAATGCTTAATTAATCTCTATTAATTTTTATTTTACTTTATCTCCATGCATGCAAGCATAATTTAAGAACTTCTAAAAAAAACATAATTTAAGAAGATTGCCAACGATGACTATTGGAAATTATTTGCAGAGGCAAAAGGCCGAAGCTGACTTGGTCGGTTGTTTTCTATGGTTTTCTCTCAGGCCTCCTTGGGTAAGCAAATTGGTACATATTATTTTATTTTATTTTTGGCTATAATCATTAATACATTTTAATTATATATTATACACATTCATCGATATAGTATTATATATATAATGAATATACTATTATATAGTATTTATATAGTATTGTCATTAATATCGATGATTATAATTGTTAAAAAAAAATAAAAATAATCATATTTATAATTATTTTTTAAAAGTTTGACTAATCTTATCATTTAATATCATTGCTTTTGTAGGCAACCATTCATATATGAGAATTTGTTCTATATACCAACTTTTAGGACCCTCTATTAAAATTATAGCACATTTTTATCAAAAAAAATAATTTATATCAAAAAATTTCAAGTGATTGATATCAATCAGCAATATTTGATCGATATAAATCAGTTTGTTAAGAGATAGACCTTATCGATAAATTAGCAAGTGATTGAAAAATTTTGCTATAAACCAATTTTTGATAAAAATATATGATAGATACAATTTTTTACCCTATTTTTGTTATGCATGAAACCCAGATATATTTTATTTTATATTTATCTATTTTTTTAAGAATTTGGGAAATTATTGAATAGTGATGTGTTTTCACAACTGCAATCACGGTCGATATGGAACAGTGAACAGTTGGCCGTCAACTTAATTACATTACCCACTTCCATACTCCACACACCTCACCACTTCTTGTGATTTCCCTTCTACTTCTTCATAATAATTGCATATATATTATTCCCTCTCAATAATCATGGTTTTTTATTAAAAAAAAAATAATATTCAACCTAAAATTATTCGAAAGACATTTATTATTATTTAATATTGGAGAACCGATACTTCATTAATCTCATACGTATGATACCTACTTAGAGAAATTTATGTGCATCTTGGATATTTTCACGTGACAAATCGGTTACATTAATATTTGATTCTTTAGTCATAGGTGATGGAACTAATAACATTTTAATTTTTTTTTTAATCACTAGGTCAATCCATTATCAACGACATTCATTACTCTTTTAAGATTCATAAGTATCAAAATAAATTTTAAGGTAGTTTACCAAACCAGTTAAATTTAGAAAATATCTATGTATATGGTCAAAAAATGTAAATAAATATAGACTACGGAAATTATAAGTATTATCATATACTTTTTTATAATACATTGTATTAATAAGTATTTATAATGTATAATATTGATGTAAATACCTTATAATATATCTACATTTATAATTATTTGATGAGAATAGCCTATACAATTATTTCTTGTAAATTTTATGATAAATCGCCACTCTAACCTATACAACTCTACTGTATTAAGCAAACACATTAATACTCGACTTTTTATATAAATGATGAGAAATTAAATTTACTACTTTTTGCTCATCAATACTTTCTTGATGACCAGACTAATTTAACTTTCTATCACAACTAATTATTCAGCAAGAATTTGGAAAATAATTGGGGGTTTTTTTACTTTTTTGAAAGGGAAATTTGCATGTATATTACAATAAGATAAAAAAATGGAGTAAATAGCAACTTTTTGAAAATATTTGCAAATCTATCAA
>JBBMEF010000014.1:8779160-8793662 GCA_037832685.1 Sicyos baderoa | reverse complement strand
CTTAAATGTTTAAAATGTCAGTTATTTCCGCTTTGAATGCATGCATGTAAGTAAAGACTAGGTTTAAGTCTGTTAAATTGGTCGGGTCTTTACAATATCTAGAATAGGCATCAACAAAGCTTATGTAATATCGAAAACCATTTCGTGATATGGTGTGTGAAGGGCCCCATAAGTCAGTCACAACAAGTTGCAATGGTTTAGTATAAATAGTAGGGAGGAACAAATACCTAAATCCCATATGAATTTAGATATAGATAGAATGGAGGTGGATACATCATATCGTAGGAAGGAATAGATACCTGATTAGAAATCGAAGGTCGAAAATGATTCTGAGGTGGTGGAAGGGACAAATCGTTTTTGTAATAGCATCAGCTTATAGTATGGCCAAAGCGATGGCAATGTTGACACTGTATCTTGTTTTTGTTGTTCCAAGACGATCGACCTCCCCTGTTTTGATTACCTTGGCCATGACCTCCTCCTCTTCCACGATGTCTTCTGTAGTTGTTTCCAGATTGGTTTTGTGGAGCACAGTCCTTGAAGGGAGGTTGCTGTGTGTGAATGTTTGCAGATGGTTGTGATCCATCCACTTTGATAGATTTGGCTTCAATACGATTCTCTTGAGTGAGTAAGAGAGCCATAACATCTTGAACACTGGTTGAATCAACCTAAGTAGTGATTACATGGAATCATATTTCGATCCTAGGCCAGCAAGAATATACATAATATGATCCTCATGAGCGATTGGTTTACTAATAGCAGCAAGAGCATCCACACACTTTTTGATCTTCGAGAAATACTAATTAAGAGTCGACCCTATTTTCTTGGCATTTTGAAGCGTAGATTTCAGTTTCATCACTTGTGCTAGGCTTCGCAAGTTGAAGATCTGAGATAAGCAGGTCCAGATCTCCTTCGAGTTAGTGCAATGGAGCATTTGCTCCCATATCTCCCCACTCATGGAGCCAAGGAGCCAAGAACATATTAGACGATCTTGTTTCTTCTAGTACACACATAAGTTGGATTTTCTTGTTTGATCGATTCACCATTAACAGAGACTGTGATCGTTTCCAAGGGAGGACTCGAACCGGGAAGAATGTGCGACTCAAGAAGGCCATAACTTTCTAGGGCAAATTCAATCTGAAATCGCCATAGGAGAAGATTATCATTAGATAGACGAATTGTGGAGATCTTACTTCTTGGATTGACTATTACAGTCAAAGAATCGGCTGTTGGAGATTGATCGGAGCTAACGTCGGAAGCTTACATCAGAAAAAAAAATGGCGTCGTGAGACTAGAGCTCTGATACCATGAAAACACAACTATATCCAAGAGAAAAACCTCTGAATTCCATCTTCATTGGTTGATCAATAATTCATACAGAGAAAAATGAATAAAAGAAGATAAATTATTCAGAGATGAAAAAACTCATGAAAAACTAAAATAGAAAAATCTCTACAGAAAAGAAAATGAAAACGCAAGTCGCACATGTTTTTAACAACCCGCCAAAAGTAAACATAAAATAAAATAAAGAAGTCGGGCTGGAGAACTATGAGCTACAGGCTTAGTGGGCCTATTTCTAAACAAATTATATACTTCGCTTCTCTTAATAAAATTGTTCTTCCTCTCTACTCATGGACTAGCTAACATAACATTAGTAAACCACATAAATTTCTGTGTATTGTTTTCTTCTTCTCTCGCGTTATCTTTACTGTTTTCAATTGGTTGTTGATTGTCGTTTTCATAACATTAAAAATTAGAGGAATATAATTACTAGATTTAGTATTTAAATATTATAAAATATTATTTAGATCCCGTTAGTAGATTTCGATAGAACTTGATATTCTTCGTACTATATATATTTGTTTGAGATCAATTAAAAGTTAGAAACCATTCTTTCCCTAAATTTAACATGGACGTACGAAGGTACAATTTACAATAAAATAATATATATCATTCAAATTTCAAGTTCAACTCGATGAAATGAAAAGAATAGAAGAAATAAATGCCTCCTTGAATTCAGAATAACAAGTGAATACATTTTCAAAATGTGTAAGAAATGGAGTTATTGAAAAAGTGAATTCATTTTCTAAAGTCGTATAATGTGTAATATCAAAGCTCGAGAGAGTCCAACCCAAAACTATTCACACATAAATTATAAAAAAAGAAAAAAAAAAAAAAAAAAAAAGAAGAAGAAGGAAAGAAAACCATCACCGAAGGAAAAAAGATATAAAGAAAAAAAAAACAATTAAACAACAAGTGTTTAATTGAATCTTTAAACCAGATGAATCCTTCTAGGATCTGTGATAGTTATGTTCCAATGTTGGTCCTCATATCCAACATTCTTGGCCAGCTTCGTATCCCAGTCCAATTCAATCCTTCTCCTCTCTGTAAGCTTACAAAATTCTTGCAAGCTCTCATCCATGGCATCGTGTAGCTTCCACCACCTTTCGTGAGCCACATCGCTCGCGTAAACTCGCTGGTCGTCTATGTTCCAATTACAATCATAGTCTCTATAACACAACCATGGCTTTAAACCTAAGTAATGTATGGAGTAAAGCTTCGGCGGATCAGCCCCGAACATCTCGTTCTTCACGTGTCGTTCTAGCGTCGTGTTTGACCAAAAGTTCTTTAAGAAGTTTGTTCGTCGTGGTAGTCTGTGCCACCACACGAACACTTCGTTCAAAAAGCCTGGTAAGAATGTGAAAGATTAAATTCAATGTTGCCTATTAAGAAGAGGATTTTAAAATCAAAGGAAGAAAAAAACTCGAGTAAATTTGGGATGAAATATTTGATTAGTTTCATTTCATAACAGCTTCAATAAATTTATTTGCTTAAACATTTTTATATAAGTTAGCTTGAGCTTGAGATTGAGTTACGTGTTTGAAGCTTTTTCAGTGTTATTTTTCTCTTCAAATTAGTTCTGATTCATCGAATCTTTTGTGCTACTTTTTAAAGCTTACCAACCAGAGAGAGTATTAGAATATAAAGATTGAGAATATAATGAATGGAAAGTTAGGGTGCATTTGAGTTTCTATGTTATTATAAGAAGATTATAATATGTATATTTGAGTTTCTATGTTATTATAAGAAGTGCTATGATAGTTTATGTTTGAGATGAAGATTATTATATAACACCTGTTTTTATATTTGGAGTTTCTCATAAGAAAAAGAGTTTAGAAGAGTTAACTTCAACTGCTTGATTATAACTTTAGAAAACTAAAAAGTCATAAGTTCAAATACTCAAATATATTAGTTTGAATTAAAAAAAATTAAAAAAATTAAAATAAATGATCAGCCACAATACTTAAGAAAAACTTAATAAATACATAATAGACAATTTAGTGACTTATTAAATATTTTTAAATATCATAAGACAAGTCAGAAATTGAGTGATAAATTAGACACTTTCAACTATAAATAATCTAATCTAAGACTCTTTCATAATCATTTGTTTTTTTTGTTTTTGATTTTTGAAATTTAAGCATATTCTTACTCAAATTTCCTACAATATGTTCCATCATTTTTACAATATATTCATCATTCTTTAAGAAAGTAGGTGAATACTAACCAACTTTTAAAAATAAAAACAAACTTTTGAAACTACTTTTTTTTTAAAAATATTTAGTTTGATTTCTCCAAATATAAGTGAGAGGTAGAAATTCGAGTAAGAAAAAACATATGGTAAGATAGTTGTTATAAGCTTAAATTTCAAAAACTAAAAACAAAAAATCAAATGGTTATTAAACGGGGCTTTAGTTTAAGCTTTTAAAGGTCTAACCTTGGTCACCGCCATTGTACGAGACAATCTCATCGCTCCGCTCCATGAACATCTGAAACGTACAATTCGAAGGCTCAATAACCATGATCCCGGAGTTGAAAATGGTGTTATCATTTCCGACAGCAGAGATCTCAGGGAAGTGAAACAGAAGGTCAAGGTTGCGAAGAACAATAATGTCGGAGTCGATGAAGATGATCTTGTCGTAGTCAGTGAGCTGCCATAACCGGAACTTGCTATAATTGTACTCATTATAAGAGTCCTTCTCGGCCCTCGGGTTTCGGATCCGGGTTATGATCCGGATCGTCCACCCGGCGGCGGCCAGGGCGGTGCGTTTGGACATGGAGATAGAGTCGTCTATTAGGAGGATAAGGTGGCGTTTGGTTCCGGCTTTGAGGAGGCTCTGAGCTAGCGTTATGGCGCCGCACACGTAAGCTTCGGAGGAGTGGATGACCGTGGCGTAGGCTTCTCGTTTTACTGTCTTTGTGGCCGTTTCAATTTTGGAAAGATCATATACCTTGTTTACTCCTGTTATGAAAATGTAAAACGAATATCCAAATCACCATACTATATTAAAATTTGCATTTTGTTTTTGTTTAGAAGTCTTTACAGTTTTAATTGGGTCTAATATGCATTTTATATGTTTTGATTATTTAGGCCCCGTTTGATAATCATTTGGTTTATTGGTTTTTGTTTTTCAAATTTAAGCTTATTCCCTTTCAAATTTCCTACAATGTGTTACATCTTTCCTACTATTTATCCATCTTTCTTTACGAAAGTAGGAGAATACTAACCAACTTTTAAAAACAAAAACAAACTTTGGGAAACTACTTTTTTTTGTTTTTAAAAGTTGGTTGATCTTCCCCTACTTTCTTAAGAAAATATGTATACATGGTAGAAAGAATGAAACAAATTGTAGGAAATTTGAGAGAAAATAGGCTTAAATTTGAAAAACAAAAAACAAGAAAACAATTGGTTATCAAACGGGGCCTTAGTTATAAAGGTGAAAATTTTATGAACTAATTAGACCTTAGAAACAAAATTTAAAGCCAATAAAAACATAACTTAATTGCAATGATCTATTTTAAATAGAAATTATAGATCGAGTCATCGAAGATTGCTGAACTAAAAAAATAACCCAAGACTTAAAACCTAAAATCGAGTGTGAGTGTTTGCCTGTTGAATTTATAGAAAATTTAGAAATGAGTATTTACTAACTATTTTTCAAAAAATTACATACAAAACGAGCTCCGATAACTATTCAAAATAACTCCTCATTTTTACTACTCAAAATAACTCTTCATAATTTCTAACCACTAATTTCTAATCAAACATTTGTAACAACTCAAAATAAGTCTTCATTACTAACCACTCATTTCTAATCATTCATTTCCAATTACTCAAAATAATTTATTTCTAATAATTCATTTTTAATCATTCATCTTTTACTACTCAAAATAACTGATCATTCAAATTAACATCCAAACAATTACATGGTCTCTAACTTCTCTACAAAAAAAAGCTACATCCAAACGAGTTTTTTGTTGCAACTCATTCATAAAATCTATATTCAAACGAGCTATTGTAAGAACCTCACAATTCTAATTGCTCAAAATAACTCTTCAAAACTAATTCTTTATCCAAAACCTCAAGAAAACACCACTTAAATCCAAAACTCTAAACCTTAATTTAATAATACAGATGAAGATTTTATCGACGAATTAGACATAATTTAAAATTTAGAAACTTAATAAACACAAAACTAAGGGGGTGTTTGTTTGATATATTTAAGTAGGATTTAGCTTAAAGAGTTACATTGAAGAGTTATATTGAGTAGTGAAAAATTGAGAGTTGTAGCCAAAAACTTGTTTGGATGTAGTTTTTGTGGAGAGGAGTTAGAGTCAAAACCTTGTTTAGATGTAGATTAAAAATTGTAGTTATTTTTAGTAGTTAAAAAAGAAATGATTAAAAATGAGTTATTTTGATTGATTTGAAAGGAATTGTTAAGGGACGACAAATAGCTTCTCTGAATCTCCGCATTAGTATGATATTGTCCACTTTGGTCATAAGCACTCATGGCTTTGTTTTTGGGCTTCTCCAAAAATGTCTCATACCAATAGAGATATTTATCTTCCCTAAACCCAAGATCTACCCCTTATTTAACCAATGTGAGATTCTACAACACTTTGTTTGTATTCCCAACAATCCTCCCCTCGAACAAAGTATCGCATGCGAGTCTCCTTTATTGATAGTCATTTCTGAATTACACTTGAGCACACCTTAAACTCAAAGTGCTTAAACCACGAATCCTTCCAAATTACATTTGAGCAAACCGAAAGTTCAACCACAGATCCACTCGATTTATGCTTTGAGCGCACAACAACTACCTCTCACCGATGCAACTATTTCAGAAGAACTTCCATACTGGAGTTTGCATATGCTCGATCACGAGCACATTTAGAAGCACACCCAGGGGAGCACACTTAAGGCGACGCAACCACAGATTTTTCATTCTGGCTATTTCATACCTCATATTGAGACTCACAAATCTTTGTTTCATACTCGAGATTCTTCCAATATGGCTAAGGCACGAGCACATCTCTGATACCAGTTGTTAAGGGACGACAAATTAACCTACCTTAATCTCCATATTGGTATGATGTTGTCCACTTTGGGCATACACCCTCGTGACTTTGTTCCTGGGCTTCCCCCAAAAGGTCTCATACCAATGGAGATGTTTGTCTTGCCTTATAAACCCAAGATCTACTCCTTATTTAACCAATGTGGGATTCTACAACACTTTGATTATATTCTTAAAAATCCTCCCCTCGAACAAATTACCGCATGTGAGCCTCCCTTAGTGATAGTCATTTCCGATTACTCTTGAGCACACCTTAACTCAAACCACGAATCTTTACGAATTACACTTGAGCAAATTATAAAGTCAAACCATGAATTCACTCAATTTATGTTTGAGTGCACGACAGCTACCTCTCACCGAGGCATCCATTTCAGAAGAACTCCAACACTAGAGTTTACAAATGCTCGATCACGAGCACATTAACAAGCACCACATATTTTTCATTATGACTATTTCATATTGTAACGGCCCGTAATTTCAGAAAGAAGCTTTAGGTTGGTTTGGCCGTTATTCTCATTATTTGGTCTTTGAAGGGAGTTCAGAATATTGGATTTAATTAGTTGAGTTTTATTCTTGGTTCTTGACATGTTATTTATTGATAAATCTAGGCCGTGGAGTTCGTTCGAGATTTATGGATTAAAAGTAATGAATTGGATTTTGGAGGTTTTGGACCATTGGATTTAATTGGTGAAAATAGGAGTTAATTATTGTCGTCGTTGGGATTCGAAGCCAATATGCCCAAGGCCTGGAATGGTGGTTTGGTAAAAGAAAATAGAAGAAATTAAAGTGAGATCGCTGGGACTTGAAGGGGGGATTTATTGGATTTTTGGATTAAATGAGTTAATTAAAATGAATTTAGGTTTAGAGATTAGGGGTTGGGAAGCTCCTTGCTTTGGCCGTCATTTGGAACCCTCTTCTCCAACGCAAAAGGGATGGAGCTCTCAAGGTTAGTTCGGTTTCTTCATCTCCTCTGTTTGTTTTCGCGTTGGGTTTCTCGTTGGTTAATCACCTTTCGTTTGTTTGCATGTTCTTCCTTGTGCCGTTCCCTTGCTGCTGACCGACTTTTCAAATCATGGATCTAGTTGCTGTTCGTCGCGTGTATCTCGAGGAATTCAAGGTAGGCTCGATCTCCTTTTCTCATTTGTATCGTCATGGTTGTTTCAGGTTTATAATCTTGGTTGTTGTTCTTCGTTGTGTCATTGAGGCGTAGGTTCTGTTTCTATCCTTCCAGCAGCCCCGATCCATCACAGACCTGAGCCGCCTCGTTTTCTGCACTGGAAAACGAGATTTCCAGATCTGCTACTGCAGCGTTTGCCTCAGCGAAGGGATTCTCGCCTCAGCGAAAGCTCACTCAGCCGACCCTTCTGCTTCAGCCGCAACGCGCTTGTCTTCGTCGGTGTTTCGCCTTCGCCAGATGTTCGCCCCAACGAAACTACAGCATCTGGATCAGCCGCCCGACGCCTGCCGAACGCCCTCGACTTCGCCAGGTGTTCGCCCCAGCGAAGGAGTTCGCCCCAGCGAAGGTGTTCCACCAAGCGAAGCACGCCTGCCCTAGCTGCGGCGTCAGCGCCGTGTCGTCCTGCCGTTTAGCTTCGCCCAACGCCCCTGTCTTTCGTTGGGTAACGCTCGTTCTGCCCGTACCCTTTCTTGCCCGATAGTTGGATTAATTATTTAATTACTATTGTTATTGTTTGTTTGCTAGGTTATTTATCTGTTGGTGATCTGTAGCTCTAAGAGCACTAGTTTATCTGTTTGTTTGGTTGTCTGCCAATCCAGGTAAGAATTTCTTACCGGAGTTGTGTGGACCCTGCGATATACTCTGTGATGTATGCTTGTTGTTTATTTACGATTATGAGCATGTTAGTGGATATGATTCTCTATTTACAATTTCCTGGCTGACATGTATGATTTGTATCTGCTTGAACATGTTACTACCATGCTAGGTTGTTCCTTTCTGGCATGCTTCCTTTATTCTGTTCTGCTCGTAGTATCATGTTAGGGCTTGTTCCTCCGTATGACTGTGTAGTCTGTTTGATAGCTAGCTTGCTGATCTTAGAGTAGAACCTGTATATGAGTCTTCATCTATAGGCGAGAGCGGGATAACATTGCCCCTTTGGCAGGATTGTGTGAGGACGTACACTCCGACCTTGTTCGCCAGCACGGTTTAGCTAACCCTGCATTTGGCCTAGCCTAGTCCGCAACACTTGAGCGAGAGTGGCACGATGTACAGTTGCCACCGCCGGCGGGAGGATTACGAGGCTTGTCTCGTCCCCGTTCGCCGGTATGATTCACATCATGTCGGCCTAGCCCAAGTCTGTAGCCTTTGGGCATGACCGACTCGCAGTGTAAGCCTACTGTGAGCAGATCCTAGCTGCAGGCGTGAGGTGGTGGTTCATGCTGACATAGCTCGATGTCGGGGTCTTGCATCCCTATGATTCAGTGACACCATTCCGAGTCTTTAGGGCATGTGGACCTGGACCAAGGTAGGCTGCCCTAGACCAACACCTACCTGGATTCAGTAGCATGCGGTGTGTGCGCACGCTCTTGATTCACCGACTGGAGACTCCCTCGGGATCTTAAGAACAATACACTGCTTCTCCCAACGATTGTGTAGTTGAGCTTAGGCCGAGAATTAGAGATTCTCGAGTGATTCTAGAGTTACAGGATAACTCAAAGGTGTAAGACCCCGATGGGCATCAGGGTAAGACCACAAGTTGGCATCAGTCCTCGGTTTGTATTGACAATCCAAGGAATGTAAGTTGATCTGTGTTGGTAGTTGTTTGCATGTATACTTGTATGCTAGATGACCAGTTGTATCGTACTGTATCCCAGTTGGGGATTCTTAGTGAGTAAACTCGTTTACTCACCCTTATTATGTGGTTTTCCACCAGGTAACTTGGGACTGCACCGAGGTGGCTAGAGTAGGTTGCTTGATCATGGGGACCGCTGTGGACACTCTTTTGTATCATTGTTGTCTGTATTGTTTTATTCAGCATGTAGGTGGGCATTGAGCCTTAGGTTTATGTTTTGAGTTGATGAACGAGTTTTCTATATTCTGGATTCTTTTAACTTTGAAACGAAATAAAATATTCTCTAATCAGAGACCTTGCTTTTGAATGTTTTAAAGAATGTGTTTCTTATTAAATTGGTTGATGACTTCGGTTTTATAAAGGTTTACGATGATTTAAATTATTCCGCATTTATTGTTTTTAAGCCATGCTGCTGATAAGGACCTAGTTTAGGACCGTTTTTGGGTCGGGTCCTTACACATACCCTATATTGAGGCTCACAAATCTTTGAATCATACCCAAGGTTCTCCCGATATGGCTAAGGAAAGAGTACCGCTCTGATACCACTTGTTAAGAGACGACAAACCTACCCGGATCTCCACATTGATATGATATAGTCCACCTTGGGCCTCATGATGACTTTGTTCTTGGACTTCCCCCAAAATGCCTCATACCAATGAAGATGTTTGTCTTCCCCTATAAACCCAATATCTACTCCTTATTTAACCAATGTGAGATTCTACAACGCTTTGTTTGTATTTCTAACAGAAATGATTATAAATAAATGGTTAGAAATGATTGAATAATTATAAATGAATGATTAAAAATGAATGAATAGAAATTGGAGTTATTTTTAAAAGTAAAAATGAGGAGGAGTTTGTAAAAACTCGTTTGATGTAGATTTTTCGAAGAAGAGTTAATAAATCCTAAAACTAAATCCTACTTAAATATATCAAACAAACAGCCCTAGAGTTTGAGAAACTATTACAGTTTACAGTGTTTCTATATTTTTTTAGACAAAAACATAGCAGACTTAGAATTGAACTTACAAGTTTTAAGAGAAATGAACTTGTAATTTGTTTTTTGAAAACCAATTGAATTAATTCAACCTATTCTTGTGAACTAAAACTATTTATATACATATATATAGAGAAAAGGAAATAGGTTTTTCATTTTAAAAAAATCTTCCAATATTAGATTCAATTGTTTTACATCTACCTTTTGCATACATTTATAAAAATCAAGACATATTTTGAAATGAAACTGAAAAAAAAAATAAAAAATAAAAAAATAAATCAAATGCTAAAAAACCAGCGAAGTCGAATAATCTACTTTATTTTTCTATCCATTCATCACATCATGCTTAATTACTCCACATTTGTCCGTGATTTAATTATTTAAGAATGTTAATGACAGAAAATTTCAAAATAATTTTTCAGAAAAATCTAAAAACTAAATATATATATATATATATATATATATATAAACAAAGACGATACAAATTTGGGGACAAAATTTAATAGTTTAATACTGTTATAAATATATTCCTAACTAGGTAGTTGCTATTATTTTGAATTTAACGTAAAACACAAATCATTCCCATGGGGACCCCGTGAAAGAAAGCAATCTCAACTCTCAACCAAAACTCAACCAACTCTTAACGTATTCATCAAGCAATCATCTTCCTCTCCAATTCCCTATTCTAAAAGATCAAATTTTCAAACTCTCCAAATCAAAATCATATATAATAATATTCAACTATTCAATTTGATCACTTTCATTTGCATGTACGTGTACGTACCTCGATCCCATATGGGCATTGCCAATTGACAAGACCCAATCGGCAAAGAAACCTTCTGTTCCAATCTACTCATCTCCGGTTCATAAAACCACCAATCTCCCTCCCGGCGGACCAGGTCGACGCATCGAAAGAGCTCCATCATCGGTCGGCATTTGCTATAAAACGCCACCTTCGTCTTCGAAAACCAGTCCCTCTTCCCTCTCTTTGCCGCCATGTTCGCTGCAATAAGGTGTACTTGTAGTCGGAATACATCCCTCCCCCAACCCTCCTCGGGGTATCGACATGGTAGCTTCGCCACCACCATGTCCACATTCTGATAACTACGGTAGTCTGGCATTGGTATCTCCGGACACGATGCACCATCTAGGTCTTCCTCTTCATCAACCCATTCGGGAAACAAATCTTTCCATTCGAAATATTTTGATACCTATAAAGAATATGGATAAATGATTAAATATACTATAACCTATCAAGTTAAGGTTTTAAGGTTCAACATAATTCTCGCACCTTCTCGAAACCAATGCGCATGATGTCAAAACTCGACTCCCATTCACTAATATCATCTTCATCCAAATTTACCATACCAATCTTTGTGGACTTCCCCATATTTTTCCATAGGTTCATTGGTATATCCAACTTGGTCATATTCCTCTTTGTCATCAAAGGCACATGTGGTTTTGTCTCCTCTAAGACTGCCTTCATCTACTCAATTAAAGCAAACATATCAATAATGGGACTATCCTTAATAACCATTTCATACAAGGAAACATGAACCAAAATAATTTCTCTACAAAACCTACTAAGTTAGCTCACCTAACCTTGGGATGGCACTCGCGCAAAGAACACGAGACGAACGACGCTGCATTGAGAGAATACGCGGTGGAAGAAGGGCGAGGGAGGAGGAGGGCGGCGTAGACGAGCAAGAAGAAGGTTAGAAAGAGCAAATTGATTCGGATGATCAAAGCCTTCGCCTTCAACATTCGCTGAAGACCAAATCCTTCGACCATTTTTAATTAGTTGCCTTTTGGGAGAGTGGAGAAATCTGAGGTGGATTTTTATATACGAAACTGGCTTTGTGTAATATGGAAATGGTTAAGAATTAGAAGAGAGATTATTAATAATAATGGAGATTGCATCGATTATTAGTTGGGGATTTAACGTAGTGATTAAAGAAGTTAAGAGAGCGAAATTAGAGTAAAGATTAAAGAAAGTTTGGACGATTGAGATGGCTCCAAGTGTCCATTTTTTGGATTCAGATTTCGCTTTCTTGTGAACAAACATAAACATTAAGGAAAAGAAAAAGGTTTGCTTTCTCTTGTTGCCATATTGGGTACTGTTGGATGAATGCAATATGTTTGTATATTTGGTATTTGGTACTGACCGATAGAACTCATTTTCTTCGCAATTTCCTAATATGTCCTCTCCCTTAGTATTACAGTTAAATGGTCTTGCTTTATTTATGTTCCCAAAATTTGATTTTTCTTTGTTTGATAGTAGGAAATATTTATAAATTGTTTTAGTAATTAAGACCATGTTTATAATAATTTTATTTTAATTTTTATTTTTTAAAGTTAAACTTACAACAACTATTTTATTCATTTAGTTTTCTTAATTTTATATCTTAATTTTATCTTTATTTTAAAAAAATCAAATAAAAAAAACTGGAAACTAAAAATTTAGGCTCTATTGAATAACCATTTCATTTTTTTATTTTTTATTTTTTGTTTTTTTATTTTTAAAAAACAGGTTTGTTTGATAGTCAATTTTAGTTTTTATTTTTAAAATTTTAAAAATATTAAAGAAATTATAAAAACTAAAAAATGTAACTTTTAAAAATAAGTTTTTGATTTTGTTTTTAAAAAAATATGAAAAAATTCAGAATAACTAATAAAAAACTAAAGAAAAAATCAAAACCGAATGTGATGTGATGTTTGAAAATAAAAAACAGTTATTAAATATATTTTTTGGTTTTTATTTTTTAAAAACAAAAAATTAAAATAAGTTATCAAATATATACCGTTTTTATTTTTAAAAACAAAAAACTAAAAATGAAAAATAAAAAACTAGAAACAAAAATTAAAATTGGTTAACAAAAAAATATTTTTTTAAAAATTTAAAAACAAAAAAGAAAATGGTTATAAAAAAAACCCTTAACTTTTTAAGAGTTTGTTTTTATTTCTGAAATTTAGTTAGGATTTGCCACTATCCTAAACTCAAAAAACTATCTGGAAGGAATGTGAAACTAATTAAAGTAAAATAAGCTTAAATTTAAAAATCAAAATGGTTATCATAGAGCACTTTAGGTTAATATATTTTCTCTTTAAAGTTTGAAAATTATATACTTAGACTAGTTGCTTAAAATCACTTAGGAAGCACATGTACTCAGTTTACTTTTATTATTTTTTTATATTCAATAAATTTAAATAATCGTCAATGAAAATAAAGAACCGTTGATGATTATAGTAACCAACGTCTAGTATAATGATACTATTGTCAAATTAAGTAAATACGTCGAAGAATGGTTGTTTGCATTGATGAGTTGTTTCTAAACGTCGTGTAATGACCCGACCCAAAAGTGGTCCTAATCTAGGTTATTAACCAACATGCATGACTTAAAACATAAAAACATCAACTACTTTCCAAACGGAAACAACTATAAAGCAGTTAAAAACAATTATCAAGAACTTGGTCCCTATTTCCAAGCACCTGTTCTAAAAGCATTTCAAAACAATCCCGGGCCAGATAGTCTTTAAATCAAATCCAAATCAATAATCCAGAAAATCATAAGTTCCAAAACAAAATGTCCATAAAGTAAAGAGAATCAGTTTCACAAATCCATAAATGCTCCTAAGGGCTTTGTGCCTTACTACATGCATGAATAATCCAAAAATAATAAACAAGAAGACACAGAGTTCAACAACGGGTCCCCCATGATCAACGACGCCTCCGCTAGCCATCCTCCCTCTGTCCCAAGTTTCTTGGTGGAAAGAACCACATAAATAAGGGTGTGTAAAACAAGTTTACTCAGTAAGAATCCCCAACCGGGGTACAGTACGATACAACTGGTCATCTAGTATGCAAGTATACAAGTCACAAACCATCAACACAGAACTTACTTACTTCCTTTGGGTTGTTGTAAAGACCCGACCCGAATATGGTCCTAAACCTAGGCCTTTACGAATGTATGCCTTTAAACATTGAAATAAGTAAACGCATGTACGACATCCAGATTCTATAAACTAAAAATCATAAAACAAAACATGCATTTTTACAGTTAAGAATCTGTCCCTGTTTCCAAGCACCTGTTCCAAAACATTTAAAAATCATTCATCCCTGGCCAAAGACTCTTTTAAACAAATAATCTTCTTTCATAAAATCATAAATAGAATCCAGATGATCATTCAAGGGAAAAACAACCTAAGGTGATACGAATCGAACCAACGACTTATTATATTCACATGAAGGAGCAATTACAAGAAGCAAGAAAAGAAGAATCCAA
>JBBMEF010000014.1:8767923-8779060 GCA_037832685.1 Sicyos baderoa | reverse complement strand
CTATTATGACCGGCTGCCGGTCATAGTTAAGCCAGTCACCAATGTACATTGGTGACTGGCAAAAGGTATGCCGGTCATAAATGTCTCCGTGTTTTTTTTTTTAAAAATTCCTAGCCAGTCATAATTGTCCCAATTTGTACTAGTGAATCATCCATTCAAAACCTAAATTGTTTACTATTTTTATTTCAATTCTAAACACCACCTTGGATAAATTTCAGTCTTTGTGGTACGATAATTTACTTATTGCTTACTGCAGACCGTGTACACTTGCACGTATCTACACTATCACACATCATCCTAAAGACCAATTCTGATAAATTTAACGTCAAGTTTAGCTTATATTTCATATGCAATCCAACTTGAAGGGGAGTGTTGATTTATGTTAATTTTAGTAAAATAGTATTGAGCAATATTTAGGTAAGGGTAGGTAAGTATATTGGAAATACTTACTACCATTTTGAACCACATTTCTCTACACTTATGTATTTCTCTCCCCATCAATCAAAGACAATTTTTATCTTTTTAATTATATTTTCTTTTTAGGATTTTCCAATATACTAAAAAATAAAAAGATGCGGTCCAAAATGGTGGTAAGTATTTCCAATATACTTACCCACTTTTATCTAAATATTGCTCAATAGTATTTTTATCTTTTTAATTATATTTTCTTTTTAGGATTAGTTAAATCTTATTTTCTCCTTTTATGACTAGGTATTATATTTTCTTTTTATTTCTTTTATTATTAGTTAGTATATTTTCATTTTTTATGATTAGGTTATCTCTTGTAGTCTATTTAAATTCAATATTGAATTCATTATTAAATGAAGAATTTGAATTCCATCTTTCAACAATTTGATATTACTATTATAATATAGTATGTATTCACCAATACGAGTATTATAAAAAAAAAAAATACATCTTAATATTGTATTATAAAAACGCATTAAAACTGTATTATAAAAAATGCATTTTAATATTGTATTAAGATACGGTTTAATATTATATTATAAATACGCATTAAAATTGTATTTTAAGAAATGTGTTTTAATATTATATTATAAGAAATATGTTTTGATAATCATTTATGCTGGTATTATAAAAAAATATTTAATAATAATCGTTAATATCACTATTTATCTGGATATGTTTATTACTATTAATATGGGATTTCGCATGTATAGCAAAAAAAAAAGGTAAAATATTTTCATATATGGCATACAATCAAAACTAATTCATTTATAGCAGAAAATCTAAATTGAGTTCTATCTCTCGTTTGATTTATATTAGTGATAGAATTCAATCAATGATAGACTTATTCTATCACTGCTTGAGTTCAATCAATGATAAACTTATTCATTTATAGCAGAAAATCTAAATTGAGTTCTATGACTAATAGAACTCAACGAGTGATATAAATTAATCTGCTATAAATGAATTATTTTAAAAATTGTCTTATAAATAAGTAGAATGTGTTGTTGATAGTAAATTCTCTTATTAATATGATTAATACTAATTTAATACACAAGATAAAGGAAATTTGCACTCTATAGCAAATTTTCTACCCCACATTAGAATTATAGCAACTTTTTAAAAATATTGCAAATATAGCAACTTTTTTTCCAGATACTATTGATAGACTCTATCAAACACTATTGATGGAGTCTATCAGACACACTATTGATGAAGTCTATCAAACACTATTGATGGAGTCTATAAAATCTGATTTTGCTATATTTACAAATA
This sequence comes from Sicyos baderoa, assembly GCA_037832685.1. Classification (NCBI taxonomy): domain Eukaryota; kingdom Viridiplantae; phylum Streptophyta; class Magnoliopsida; order Cucurbitales; family Cucurbitaceae; genus Sicyos; species Sicyos baderoa. The sequence continues at coordinate 8,777,317 of JBBMEF010000014.1, read as the reverse complement.
TTTTTATTTTTTTGCTATTTATGTAATTTTTTTGCCTTATTGTAATATACATGCAAATTCCCCCGATATAAAAGTATTTTTGTAAATAAACTCATATTCCATGTAAGTTTTGCTTTTTGTCTCGCTGCCGGCCACCATCATAGAGCACTGCAAGGTGATTTGAGCAACCATTCCATTGATTTCTCTGTAGGATTGATCGGTTGCATTTTTCAGAAGAAAAATGAAAAAGGCTTGGGAGAGAAGTCTAGAATGTTGGGTTCCATTTTGGAATTTTTTTTTTTCATTGAAATTTATTATTTAATGTATGAGGGTATTGTTGTCTTTTAATGTAAATTCGGATTTTTAAATTAAAAAGTAAATAAAAAACAATAACTACGTTCGCTAACTTTTTTAAAAATGAACATATTTATAATTACTTTCGAAGAGTTCTCAATAACAAATTTACATTAAAAATGAACAAATTCAACAAAAAAATTTCACCTATTATAATTTTCCTTATTAATAAAAACAGTTTCCGTTGTTTTTTAATAAGAAGTTTTGACTATGACCGAGAAGGTCAACCACATTCTTTCCGGCTAATCATGAATCGAATTCCTTCCATAGAAATATAATAATTAATAATAATATGATTATTAGAAAATTTGTTATGTATATCAACTTTAAGGTTCTTTATTAAAATTATAGCATATTTTTATCAAAAATTAGTTTATACCAAGATTGTGAGTCATTGAACTCAATCGAACTCAATCAATTTGTGATTGAACTCAATCAATTTGTAAAGTGATTGAGTTCAATCACTCAGAATTTTGGTATATGTGCAATTATTTTTAGTTTTGTGTTATAGATGCAATTTTTTAGCTAATTTTTATTATACATGAAAATTTCTCGTATTATTATTATTATTTTTTTTTTTTCTTTTTGAAGAGTATATATATTTTTCTAATATCCACAAATTTCTACCGACAACACACATGGGTATCACCTATTACATCTTCTGGACAGCTAAAAAGCTAAGTTAATTGAACATATTAAAAGGTTTTTTTAGATGAGTTCGAATTCACATATGACACCTAATCAAAAGTAAATTAATTTGTAGGTAAATAAATTAAGATAAAAAAGAGGACAACGCCGGCTCTTTAGGAAATTTTTCCTTTCCGTTCAGAATCTTTCTACAAATTTCATGGGAACAAAATTAGGAACTAATTATCACAAAAAGAGTGTTTTAATTGGTATTTGTAATTTCTTTATTTCTTTGACAAACAAACAATGCTAACGTATTATATTTATTGAAATTTGTTATGTATATCAATTTTAGGATCCTCTATTAAAATTTATAGCACATTTTTATCAAAAATTCGTTTATACCAAAATTTTGAGTGATTGAACTCAATCGAATTCAATAATTAACTAGTGATTAAACTCAATTAGTTTGTTAAGTGATTGAATTCGATTGATTGAGTTCAATCACTAGTTATTGATTGAGTTCGATTGAATTCAATCACTAGTTATTGATTGAGTTCGATTGAGTTTAATCAATCAAAATTTTGATATATGTGCAATTATTTTCAGTTTTATAATATAAATACAATTTTTTAATCAATTTTTGTTATACATGAAAAATCTTCTATATTTATTATAATTTAATAATTGTTGTTATAGTCCATCTACATTCACAACCATATTTCAACATATGCCAATTTCAACCAGATTAGATGTTGGTGTTCGGATTCCTTCACCCATATTCGTTATTGACTCGACAAAAAATGAAAACATTATATGCTACGTGTAACCTCGTTCATCACAACATGAGAATCATAATAGATAAAGATAAGGTTACATGTATGAAAATCTATCAAAAATGAGAGAAAAATAGGGGCCTATCGATTTAATTGAAAATGTGAGATCTTCTCATTTTTCTAATTTTTTATATCCGTGGCTGTTTGGGCCAACTTTCACGCATCTCGACTAATATTATGGGACATGTTGTTTGACCTTACAATATTTGGATGCCAAGGAAACTCGTAGAAAATTAATTTCTAGGCACCCAAAGATCCTATTTGACTAATTGAGACACTTCATGATGGTTCTCTCAAAATTGTATCGAATTGAGTTGATTGTTCTTATTAAATAACATGAAGTTCTACCTTATAACCATTTAGAAAGAGAGTAGCCCGCATATCATATAAATAAAATGAAAACTTCTCACATTTTCAATGTAGGATAAGGTGAGAGTAGCTTCAACTGATTGAATTGCCAAATGAGTTGGTGGCACGTTCGTTATTTTGATTAGTGGGTATTCAATTTCAATTCTACTGTCACCCATTTCATTTAGAAAATTGGTATTTAGCTCTCAGATCAATAATTTCTTTTATGTAAGGTTTATGGTCTTCTCCTCCCAATTTTAGGAGAAAATTTGTTACTCATTTGGATTTTATAAACTCTAATATCACATGAGAAAAATATGAAATATTTAGTCTCAAAAAATATATTAATATCCGAAAGAAATTCGAAAAAGCAAAAAATCTTAAGAGAACATGTTGAAGATCTCATTTCATAATTATCAAATTAGTCCGACCCTTATAAACAAACCTTCGCACACGAATACTAAAAAATGAATAAGATTCCTCTCGTAATTGAATCACTATAAAGAGCTAATTCTCTCACACATATTTCCTATCTCCATCTAAGGAAACAAAAAAAAAAAGGCCCCAAGTTTTTCTTTTCCTAATTTCCTCTTTTCTTGTTGTTAACAATGTCAACTCGTTATAGCCAATTTTCCTCTCTTAGTCTTGAACAAGTGGATGAGTTGTTCAGAAAGTATGATAAAAATGGTGATGGTATAATCACCAAAGAAGAGCTGACTGGATTTATCTCTCAAATAGATTTATCTTCAACTCAATCTAAGACCCATGCATCCAAGCCATTGCTTCCATCCAAACCCCTACCTCCTAAAACAAACACTAACTACTCGAACCCAAACGAAAACGCCAACAAGCCTCATGCGAGTGCGCATACGGTGATAAAAAAGATTCATGCGACTGCGCCTGCGGTGATATCAAAGCCTCATGCGAGTGCGCCTGCAGTGATATCAAAGCCTCATACGAGTGCGCCTACCGTGATATCAAAGCCTCATGCAAGTGCGCCTACGCTGATATCAAAGTCTCATGCGAGTGTGCCTACGCTGATATCAAAGCCTCAACAACCACCGAAAGAAAAAATCCAAGCTAAAGCCAACGAGAGCGAAGCGAATACACACAAGCTGGTTAAGGAGCCTACAAAGAAGCATGGGGCTAAAGTTCCCAATGTAGATCCTTGGAAAACGCTGCCAGCAAAGATGTTTGAAGACAAGGCCCTAAAAGCCCCAGCAAAAGACTTGCCGAAGAACGGACCGGTTATGCGTCTAAATCGAGAACATATCAAGGATATTTTTAGGGAACACGATGTCGACGGCGATGGTTATCTCGACTATGGCGAGCTAACCATGGCGTTTCACTTCTTAGGCTCGGAAGTTCTTCCGTGCTACTTGGCGCGCGAAGGTATAGCTTGTGCGGATGCGAATGGAGATGGGCTCATCAGCGAGGAAGAGCTCGATAAACTCATCGACTATGCTGAAGAAATCTACGGGGACGATTTGGTGTTTTAAGTTTGAGTTAAATAAGAATGGGAACACATGATAAAATTATGTTGTTTTTTCTTTCTTTCTTTTTAATCAGAATAAAGTGATGTACTGGGCATGGCATATTATGGTTGCATTATAATTATATTATATGAAAGTGTGCACTACAATATTACATTATTTTTTGTTTTAATTTATGTGCTATGTGGACGGTTCTTTGCTTTTATTTTAAGTTTCATTCCTTTGTGAAAGTTTTAACCTTTTATTCTATTTAAATTAATTTTAAAATATAACTCTACTATGAAAAGTAGGTTTATTGTTAGGACAGTAATTCATTTTATTCACTAGTAAGAAATCACAGAAATTCAAATAGAAACGAGAATTAGATCAACAGAATATTAGACATGCATGAGGCCTTGTACTTGTAGTATTGTTCTTTTCTTTTTTATGTCACAAAATGAACATAATTCTAATTACAGAAAAATAGATAAGCAAAAGAAAATCTCCCCCAAATATATGTTCGTTTTTTGTAAAATATTATTTTTAATCCGTGAACTTTCAAAAATCCAATTTAAATTGTGTTCCATTTTTATCTCTCAATTTCAAAAGACCAATTTTAGTCTTTTTGCTTTAAAAAAAAACTTACAATTAATTACTATAAAAAATTTGTATAAAAAATTTGAAGCTAATATTAATCCAAATTAATTCAATAATGTTATTAAATTAAAACACAAAATATAAACCTATTTCTTAAATAATTTATTTTTCGAAGGACCCCTGTAAATATTTTTTTAAAGTAAAATAAATAATCTATTTTTCTAAGGACCCATGTAATTTTTTTTTTTTTTCTTTTTGACAACTTTAGGATAAAACATACTTCAAAATTTAAACTAAAATTAAACTTTTAAAAGTTTAGAGAATAAAACGAAAATAAACCTAAAAGTTCAAGGACAAAATTGGATTTTTTAAAGTTTAGGAATCAAAATTGATCAAAACTCAAAGTTAATGACCAAAATGATATTTTACCTAAAAAAAAATATAAGAAAAATGTACATGCATTTTTATTTGTACTTAAAGAAGCAAAAATAGAAGTCTGAATTTATTCACATTCAGGATTTCTCCTTTCACTTTCTCCCTCAAGGAAATAATAAATACATAATATATGGAAGCTTAATTATTTACCTATGGATTTAAACTACATATTTACAAAAGCTAAACTGTTGGATGAAGTCTGTACAATAATACTATATCCAATATATAACACAAATTCCAACTTCGCAGAGATCAGCATGAAATATGAACTAATTCTTCTGCAGATGAATTTTGGTGTTTTGATCAACCATGAATCCAGAAGTTCCATAATCTCTAACCAATGAATTTGAAGGAAACCCACCTGGGAAACTTATAAGATTAGTCTAATTCAAAAAATAATTACAAATATAGTCACTTTTAAAAAAATTAGCAACCATAGTCATTGATATTAATAGTAATACGGTATTAATAATACATAGTACTGTATAAATGAGTTAATACAGTAGTATTAAAATGTACTGATGACTATGGATGCAATCAAAATCTACTAACCGAGAATTGTTGAAGCCCATATTCAAGGATCTCCAACTAAAGAGAATATTTCAGGTAGACAAGTTTAAAAATCTACCGAGGAAGGTGGTAGTTTCCAGTAATTCCATGAATTGAAGTCCTCCTATAAAACAACCAAAGAATGAATTGGTTCAATGAAGAAGTATTTCTAGAATTAGTACAAGTTCAGTCTACAGCTTACGCAACCTGCTCGGACGAGGCCGTGGAAGGAAACATTCCATTGACAAGAGAATGAAGCGAAGTATAAGAATTTGTATCGACGCGACGATTTACGACAACCTCTCCCTGCAAGCATGAACATTCGATGAGTTTTGATACTATGTGTTGTTTTAAGTCATATTTCATGAGGCCTTTTCAAATCAATCACCTTGGGATTAATGATGAAGATTTTTCCTTTGGGAATTCCGACTTTAAGGTAGCTGAATTCATCCGTATCCCTGTTTCCGAACCCAGCATAAAATGGATTGCAATCGGGAGGGAATAGTTCTCTGATTCTCTGTAAGTTGAAAAAAGAAAAATTATGAGCCATCTTATTAAAAACTTGTGTGAACAAATGATATTCAAAATTTAGTAATGTGAGCGATTGTGTCAAACTGAGTAATGAACAGTCATGCATCCCAATAAACCACAGTTCATTACAATGTGAGAATGGAGAATGTAAAATATGTATCTTTGAAAATATAAATGACAAATATCTAAGGATAGAAGAAAAACTAACCTCCAAGCATGCAATCTTGAACTCGTGAGGAGCCCGTCGAATAACTGAGAGGAAGAAAATGAGCTCAAAGGTATTAGTGACAAATCCAAGCACGCCTACATCCATGCACTCGCAGATGTGTGGGTACATACGTGCACACACACATAGTAATAACCGGGGTATTGAAAACCTTGCTTTTTCATTATGTTTATCTCCCACCCTCACAAAGCTAGCTTTAAGAGATCAGTTTTCAACTAGAAGGATTACTCCTAAGATCTAGTCTAGGTATTTAGAATCTCAATAGTATGAATGTAAATGCAAGAAATGCTTAAAAAAGGCTTGAGGGTTCACATGACTGTTAAACCAAACATTTCAAGGAAAAACATGCAGAGTCAAAGTACCAAACGCAGCAAGTCCTAGTTTAAATTTAACCACCGAATCTTATAATACTAAAACTAACCAATATTTCTCACTAACATTCAGCAATTTACTAAAATCTAGACTTCAAAGTATTGGATAGTGATTCTGTAACGTCTTTGGCCAAAGATTCAGACCAAGATTCAAAATCTTAATTCATCCTGCGGTTGGTCATGGGTTCAATCCTCCATCCTGTGGTTGAACTCAAAAAATAAATCTTAATTCATCTCTCAATGGCCCTTGCACTTTATGGCATCCCCTGCAACCTAACTAACCATGCTACCAACTTATTTGGAATGCTTTTAGTGAAAAATGGCTCCCACTACCAATATGAGTCAATTCAACATGTTTTGTCCTTACATGCTTCCTCGGAAAATTCACAAAAGACCACTCAACATAGGGGATTGCTCCAAGTTAATTACGTTGAACTTTGAAGTTCCTATGATCAAGCCACCAAAAAAGAAAGTGTACCTTAGTGATAGGTATAGGTAGGGGTGTTCATGGTTTGGATTGGTTTGGTTTGGACTCTGACTGACGTGTGAGGCGGTTGGTGTTAATGATTAAAGACTCTGACTGACGTGTGAGGTGGCCGGTGAGGATTAAAGAAATAGGTGGGATGAAAATATATCTAAAAAAGAAACCAGAGAAATCGATGAGGATGAATGCATATCTACCAAAAAAAGCAAAAGAAACCAGTAGGGATGAATATATTATCTAGCAAATAAAACATAAAAACTGGTGGGGATGAAAATATATCTAGCAAAAAACAGAAAAAATAAATCAGAGGGGATGAATATATATGTGGCCAAAGGAAAGAATGAAAGGAAAAAAAAACTGAAGAAAGAAAAAAAAAGTTTGAGAAGAAGACAGTGGTTGGATTTTGTGATTAGGAATTTTGTTATTTGAAGAAATAGATTTTTTATATATAATGTAGTCGACTAGGGTGGACTATTTAAATGGTTTAGAATCATTGGTGGGTTAGATATTAAATTAAACAAGTTTAAAAATATGTATATAGTATAATTTGGTTCGATTCAATTTTCCTTTGTCTTGAAGGTGTGAACCGAGATTTGAGAACCAAACCAAATTATTCGACTTTTTATGTATGAACTAATAATTTGTTTTATTTCAATTAACTAAACCAAACTGTCGTTGATTAATGCTAGTTTTTGCACACCCTACTTGTGTTTTATAAGTTGCGTCTTCAACTTTTGTGAGACACGCGTGGTGAGGAAGCATTTCCACATGGTATCAAAGCTCATAAAGCCCAAACGGGTATTCGGTCCAATAAAATGAAATTGAGATCCGATTCAAGATTGGTGAGCCCAAAAGAGGCACCATCTTGAGGGGGCATGTTAGGATCTCACAAATATCCCACATTGGAAAGTGGGAGATTCCAACATCAATATAAAAGAGATATGGGTTACTCCCTTCATTACCAATTGGTTTTGAGGTAGAACCTCATATTCTCTCACAAGTTTGATGTTGTCTTCGTGACTTGAAGAACTAAGTTATTTAAGATATTGAAATTCCTTGAATTGGTTATCTCGTGCTACAGATGACCTAGTACGGGAGATCATGGTTAAAAAATAGTTTTTTTTTTTACCTAAAACCGTAAAAAACATGTAAAAAAACACAATCCCATAAGGAATGCTTCCTCACCACGTTAAAAAATAATTTTTGTGTATTAGTCATTTAGATGAGGGTTTCTTAAATAGAGAAACCCTCACTATACAAATAAGGAAAATATATTACATTAGGACAATATCCTTTCTAAATAATATATCAAATACAAGGTAAGAATCTAATTATTAAGGAACAAATAATAGGAGTCTAATATTGTTTCTGTTTTGCAGCAACTATACAACTAAGTTTACGCCTTTTTTGGAACCTTACTTCCGGTTTTTTTTGGCGGAGTTGTTAACTGTTGTTCTTATCTATCTAGCCATAAAATCTTGTACTTCTGCAAGCATAATGTCAGACGACAAGATATTAGTTGCTAGAATACCGTCCACTAGCCCTATCATCCAGATCACAACTATTCGACTCAATGGTGACAACTTTCTTCGGTGGTCACAAAGTGTTCGGATGTATATTCGTAGTCAAGGGAAGATTGGGTACCTTAATGGAGAAAAAAAGGCCCTTTCAAAAGACGATATGTCTTTCTCTACCTGGGATGCCAAAAACTCCATGGTTATGACATGGCTGGTAAATTCCATGATGGAAGATATCAACAGTAATTACATGTGTTACTCGACTGCTAAGGAATTATGGGATAATGTTACGCAGATGTATTCTGACCTTGAAAACCAGTCACAAGTTTTTTATCTAAATCTTAAACTACTTGATATAAAGCAGGACGGTCAGTCTATAACCCAATACTTTCATTCTCTAAAAAGAATTTGGCAAGAGCTTGATTTATTTGATATCTATGACTGGAAGTCGAATGAAGATAAGAAGCACTACAACAAAACTGTTGAGAATGGTAGAATTTATAAGTTCCTGGTTGGACCCAATGTTGAGTTTGATGAAATTCGAAGCAGAATCTTAGGAAAATCCACTCTTTCTAATATTAGTGAAGTGTTCTCTGAAGTTCGAAGGGAGGAGAGTCGCCGGAATGTAATGATGGGTAAAAAACCAGTTGATACAGTTGAAACCTCTGCTTTGATTGTTGAGACTACTGTGAAAAAGGCATCTAACCAGCCAAGAAAACCTCGTATATGGTGTGACCACTGCAACAAACCAAAACATACTCGGGAAACTTGCTGGAAAATACATGGAAAACCTGGTAGCTACAAAAACATCAAGCAAGGTGACAAGAGTACTTCATCCTATAATGCCCACTGTGCTGAATCAAGTCCTTTCAATCAAGAGCAAATTGATCATCTCATGAAATTGCTCAAGGCCACTACAAATTCTAGTAATCCTAGTGTTTCCTTGGCACAAACAGGTAATTATCCTAATGCCTTCTCTTGTCTCACTACAGCCCCATGGATAATAGATTCTGGGGCCTCTGACCATATGACCAGCTCCTCAAAATTCTTCGAGTCCTACTCTCCCTT
>JBBMEF010000014.1:8755560-8767823 GCA_037832685.1 Sicyos baderoa | reverse complement strand
CTTACCTTGTATTTGATATATTATTTAGAAAGGATATTATCCTAATGTAATATATTTTCCTTATTTGTATAGTGAGGTTTTCTCTATTTAAAAAACCCTCCTCTAAATGAATAATACACAAATTATTCCTCTTAATTATTTTCACAAAACTCTTTTTTTCTCTCCTCCACAACTCATATTCTCCCATTTCTCTAGCCATACATTCTCTAGTTCTCCAACCATATCATCGTTCGTGAGTTCTTCTTCAGAACACTATGATCATTGAATCTTATGTATGTTTAATATATTATTCTTGGTTAAAACATCATTTCCTTATGTTTATTTATTTATGTTTTTTATATATTGCGTCTTAAAAAAAAGCCTTTTGGTGCACCTTGCGTGCCAAGCTCCAAAAGGTCATTGTGCCTTAGTGTACCATTACTGCACCCTTGGTAGTAACCATCGATTTTATTAAACTTATCTTAATTTTGCTTACATAATCTTAGCCTCTTAGGATCTCATCTCATTTGGATGGGATCTAGATTGATTCATGTACCCCTCCAAAATGTAGGTGTCACATTCTTAAAGCATAGTCACAAGAAAAGAGAAGGGATAAAAGGTAGTAACCTTCTCGATATAATGAAGGAAAAAGCCCATCGGGGGAGATAACAACCGGTCCCTCTGGCAAAGCCTTACCGTCCTACATTGATGAAAACCAAGTAATGATCAAGCATGAATGTTAAGTAAAAAAGTTAAGCTCTAGGTAGTGAATATATCACCTGCTTAAGGTTGAAAAGAAATTGGCGGGTGTGATAGGCTTGAGAAATCGATCGTGCACTAAGAAAAAGCAATTTGTACCCGTTTTCCTAAAATATTAAGAACTGTGAGAAAAGAGAGCCTGAGAGAATTCACTGCATCATAGTTTCATCAAAGAAAATTATACAACTACGTGAGGGTGAGATACAACATACCTTAATAGCAGAAAATAAGTTTGTCACGCCTGTTTGTGACCAATCCACTCCAACAAAGGGCATGAATTGACCTAGAACATCCGATCTAAGACAGTGAAAAAAGGGGAAAAAGTAAGTCAGGAAAGTGAATGCTGAAAAGAAAAAGAAGAGTAAATAAATACTTAAGCTATAATTGTGTAAGAACATTTAAGTAAAGCAGCCATCAAAATGATGGAAAATAAGCTAGGAGAATTTACCTGCTAACAATTCACATACTCTGCTTTATATAAAAGTATATAATAAAATGGAAAGCGGATACACATTCACCGATTAGTAACAGATTATAAAAGAGGAACCCACCTAGAGAACGTACATGCAGAAGAAATCCTAAAATCTAAAGATTTGATATCCTTCAGCTTTGACCAACATTGGACTCTAGTTCAACTAGGTTTCAAATCTTAAAAGTCATCTTTTTCTGTACAATCAGATGACCAATTAACAAGCTGCTGAAACCATACATTTCCAAAAGGTTCCTCTCTTCATTGACATTATTCCACCAAAAATACTGTTCAATGATTATCCGAGGCCCAGCCACAAAGTGTAACTAAGGCCCCATCCTCAAATTAATTATTAAAAATTTCTACCCAATCACCTATTGAATTATTGATTTATCAATTAAATATTTTTTTTCTACACAGCCCAGTTTCGTCTCAAATTATCTCAACCTCACTTCTCTACGGTTAATTTTCCTACATCACCATCAGTGTATTATCTGCATTTTTCTTTCTATCTCTAAGTGTATAAGCCAGCTTATGTGCATATCGACTTGAGAAAAGTCTAACCCTATCCCTATGTTAGACCTCGTCATTCAAATATATACTAGAAGGAGAATAAGGGGCAATTCCTAGAGTTATTAGTAGTGGGACATGAGAAAGGTATTAGAGAAGGGCAATATGCAAGTGAGATGTTGGTGAGGATGATGAATTTTAAGTGAGTTTCGTGTGGAAGAGGAGAATCCCAGCTTCTCACATCAATGAGAGATTATCCTTTATTTTGAGTGAGTTTCTTGTGAAAAAAAAACACTCATTTCAAGGTCACACAGGCGAGATCCACTAGTAGTAGTGTCCTATGGATACAAGAAAACTACCAACAACAGCAGAGAGTAATTTGGCCTTAGGGGCTTTAAAGACACATCTAAACACTCCTCATGAAAGAATAAAGATTCGACAAAGGGAATCAATATTCCTAAAGATTTTCCCATATAAACAGCGATCAGTACCATGCAAACGCAATGAAAAGTTGGCACCAAAGTTTTTTGGCCGTATGTCATACTCGAAAGGATTGGTGAAGTGGCTTATCGACCAAAACTACCACCCACGGCTTCCATTCACAATTTTTTTCATGTGTAGCTTAAAAGATGCGTCGACCCAAATACTGAAGTGGTTACATAAGCACCAATACTCATCGAAGACTTTCACTGGAAGGTTAAGCAAGAGGATATACTTGAATTATGTTGGAATTTAGAGACACGATGCGAAGAATGGCTAAAAAAGTGGAAAGAGCATTCCAAAAGTGAGGCTACATGGGAAGAGACACATATATCAAGCAGCAATTGGCAGAATTCCACCTTGAGGGAAAGGTGATTGTCAACCGAGGGGTATTGTGAAACCTCAAGTCACTTAGACTTATACTAGAAGGGCAAAAAAGATAATTCCTGGAGTTAGTTAGTAATGGGACATGAAAAACCCGTTACATTAAAGAGAGAAGGGCAGTATGTAACGGAGGTGTTGGTGAGGAGGTATCTGATTATTGAGTGAGTTTTTGGTGGAAGAGGAGAATCCCAACTTCTCGAATTGTTGGGGAGTTTATCCTTTATTTTCTTGTTTCATTCTTGTGATTTCTATTGGTTTTTCATTTAATGTTATATCAAGCATCTCTAGCATAGTAGAACACCTAATACATAGTGTTTTATCCATTGTTTTGGTTGTGTTTGGCTCTTTTTCTTGCAAATTTCTCATAGTTAGGATCGGTATCCTGGCACCCTACAACATTTGTTGTAAGATTCAAGAAACCTTGTATTTAATTAATTTCTAAGTAGGCAACGACTATGAGTGTATTCTCTGCATTTCTTCTCACTTCTAATCATCTTGACCTTCGAGGAGAAGAGAAATCAGTGGTTATTTTCATGTAATGGTAATATAGTTGGCTTGTGTACCCAAAAACTTGCTACTAAAGATTGTTATTATTATTAGAAAAGATGTCGATCATGTTTGGTTCACAAACGTTTAGTTTCCATCCATGAAGAAATAAATAAAAGAGAACTGATCTTCCCCATTTTTTTGCACAATTGAATAACTAAGTGACTAATTCAAAAAATAAAAAATAAATAAATAAACAGAAACTAGATTCCATCAGATGTGAATTTTAGTAATAACAAACATTAAAACTGCTAATGAATCCAACAACTTGATCAGACAATTCAAACATGAGTTCTATACTTAAATAATACTGTACTTTTTTTTCTTTAGTACAAGTTGGGGGGACCACAAACCCTATAAAGAGGGGGTACAACTGCTCTCAAATAAATGAAAGCCAAATATCGATTCCAGGGATCGGACCCATGACCATAGTGTTGAATTGGATTTTCACCAAACAATGAAACCTTCAGGCCACCGACCATTTCGGTACTTAAATAATACTGCACTCAAAATCAGAATATCACATTCAAAATGTCTAGGATGAAAAACCTTACTTTGTTATTGTCCCATCCACATCTGATATGACTACGCGATTATTCCACTTCCACAAATAAATCCTGGCTTCAACCTGTTGAGAAACATAATCCGTCATGAAATGCAAATATGAAGGCATACAAAGAAAAGAAGAAACCAGGGAAGGCTGAAATCGCCAAAATCCTGAGAAAACAAATGACAAATTATAAAGAGAAAATCTGACCTGCTGTTGCCCCCATACTGCAGTGTAGAAAGTGAAAGTTACCGTGTTTCCCCCTTCCTTGAGATTTAAAGATGCCAGTTGCTCAGATGTTGGCGAGATGGATCGAACCGTCTCTTTCTCTGCTTTGTGTTTAAGGATGCTTGCTTCTCCATCCATGCCAATGTTCCTATTTGAAGCCGTCATATTATCAAAATCTTTGTAATCATCAACAGTTGATTGAGTTACTTTCCCAGAATCAACAGTTGATTGAGTTACTTTCCCAGAATCAACAATTGATTGAGTTACTTTCCCAGAATCAACCGTTGATTGAGTTATTTTCCCAGAATCAACAGTTGATTGAGTTACTTTCCCAGAATTAACGGTTGACTGAGTTACATTCCCAGAACTAGATCTTTTGAAAGAGAAGGGCCAAAGTTTCCAGTTTCCAACTGGGTCAACGGATGCTTCTGCTGGATTACCTGTAAGAGTTTCGTCTAGGGTCAACAACTATAATGTTGTTTCAAAACAGATATAAATTCATGTTCTCAACTAAAATGATCCTTAAGTAAATAGAATCAGCCTCACTCTATTAGGAATGATTTCAAACTTTTAACCCGGTCACCCATCAGTTTGTTGCTCTAGGAGTACTTGCACATCCAAGTGCTTCTCATTTGACAATTCTTACTATTAAGAATAAGAATAAGAACTTACCTAAAGAAGTCTATATAACCTAAAAATGTTCTGAATGATATATGACATAAAGATAAATAAATCACAAAAAAAAATGGAAGCAATATAATTCTTAAAAGATAATGGATCATTTACGTAATTTAGAGCCTAAACTCAATTATATTTTTTAATAAAGTCAACAAAAGTAAATTTTTATAAGGAGATATCTAAGTTCTCTTACCCACTGTAGAGTTAGGAAGACTACTTTTGAGTTCTTCGGAAACGCAGGTTTCTTCAGTTTTTGAATGTTCCTCTGCAGCTTTCTCATCTCCATCCCCACCAGACTTGCAACTTGAATTACCTTTGCACAATTCGATCAACTTCAACGATTTGGTATTTAAATCGAAAGAGTGGCTTAGGGGATGATTGACCTCACAGGAAATTGGATAATCAATACTGGCGTGGAAATTGGGTAATGATGCTGCTAGACGTTGAACTTCTATATTAGAAATTGGAGGGCTTTGAGGAATTTTCATGGGACTTGGGATCCCCGGACTGAAGATTTCGTTACTGTCTTGAGAAGTGCATGTCTCATAACTTCTATGTACAAATCTATCCTCCTCATCAATGCTACTTGAATATCCTAATGCGTATTCTTCTTTATCATTGTTATGTTGGCTGTCTGGCTCTACATTCTCATCTACCTCGGTTTTTGAAACATCAAAATCACCAAAAAGGAATTGTTCATCATCTGAAATTTCTGATGGCATTATAAGGCTTTCTTTTGACATGTCTCTATTACCAATTGAGTTCAAATAGTCTTGGAACTTGTTTGTGACACTTCCATCCACACTTTTGTCATCTTGAAAATCTGAGCTGAAACTTGAAACTATGCTATCAAATTTCAGTTCTTTAACTGAACCAGCCATTTCTTCTGTGGAGATAATTTGAGTATAGGAAGTTGCGAGCGTCGGTGGCTTTCCTTGGTCCATTGTGTTGCCTTCATAGACAGAAGTTTCACAATAATCTACTTGTTGAGAATAGTTCATAAGAACTTCAACTTTTTCAGTCTCTATCTCAAAATCTTCTGCTATCGCATTAGAACGTGTACCCTGATTTTTAAATTTTGATATATCAGTGCTGATAAAAATAGTTGGCATCAATGAAAAAAATGTAGTGGCCTTTCTAACTTAAAGAGATCATGGTAGCTTCTTTTTATTAATTCTCCATATCAGTAAAAAAAAGTCGGCATCAATGAAAATAATAGTAAACTTACTAACTTTAAGAATCATGGTAGGTTCTTTCTATCAACTCTATGTATCAGTAAAAATGCTAGAACTAGGCTCTAAATTTTACAACCCTACGTTGCTGAATGGTAATTGGTACATATGTGTGATTGATTTTTATTCACGTTAGAATAGAACTTACCTCAGGATGAACTTCACTTGTCACGTGCAATCCCTCAGTATGAACACCAACGATCCCACATGCTCCATTGGCCAGGTCCGGGACTCTTTGTGCCATAACCACTGTATCATCCAATGTCATCATTGAGTCCTTGGAAGTTTCATGGAATATTGAGGATCGAACTGCATCAGGTTCACTCTTGTCGTCAAAAATATTAGATACTTGTGGAACAATATTTGTTTCAAGAGATACGCATTGTCCTATAAAATTCTCCTCATTTCCATCAAATGAATCTTGGTTCATAGATAATGGAATTTGGGATTTGGAATCTTCATTTTCATAGATGATTCCCATTTTAGGCAAAATATCTTTTGCATTCTGTTCGATATCTATTGGTGTAGATTTAACTTCATATGTCCCATCGAAAGCCTTTTTATTGATAATGGAAGTTTCAACCACTTGATCCTTGGTATTTAAACTTGAGATTTCGCTAGTTATCTCAATAGACGGCTCTGTGTCTTCCAATGCCAATTGAGAACGATTGGTTATTTGTTTGTTGCACGTATCAAAATCTTTATCAAGATTATTTCCCATGGTGCCTTCTATCGTTGATGCCACGAGGTTGTTCCCATCATGGAATATTGAGGATGGGCCAACATCAGGTGGTTCACTCTTGTCTTCAGAAATATCGGATACTTGTGGAACCGTATTTGTTTCAACAGATATGAACTGTCCTATGAAATTCTCCTCATTTCCAGTAGATGAATCTTGGTTCATAGATAATGAAATTTGGGATTTGGAATCTACATTTTCAGAGATGATTCCCACTCCATGCACAATAGCTTTTGCATTTTGTTCGATATCTATTGTTGTAGATTTCACTTCATATTTCTCATCGAAAGCCTTTTCCTCGATAATGGAACTTTCAACCACTTGATCCTTGGAATTTAAACTTGAAATTTTACTAGTTACCTCGCAAGGCACCTCTGTGTCTTCCAATGCTAATTGAGAATGATTGGTTATTTGTTTGTTGCAGGTATCACTATCTTTATCAAGATTATTTCCCATGGTACCTTCTACGGTTGATGCCACAAGACCGTTCCCATCATGGAACATTGAGGATCGGACTGCATCAGGTTCACTCTTATCTTTAGAAATATCGGATACTTGTGGAACAGTATTTGTTTTAACAGATATGCACTGTTCTGCAAAATTCTCCCCATTTTCATTAGATGAATCTTGGTTCATAGAAGATCGGATAGCATCAAGTTCACTCTTGTATTCAGAAATCTCAGATACTTGTGGAACCGTATTTGTTTCAACAGATATGCATTGTCCTATGAAATTCTCCTCATTTCCAGTAGATGAATCTAAGTTCATAGATAATGAAATTCGGGATTTAGAATCTACATTTTCAGAGATGATTCCCACTCCATGCACAATAGCTTTTGCATTTTGTTCGATATCTATTGTTGTAGATTTCACTTCATATGTCCCATCGAAAGCCTTTTCCTCGATAATGGAAGTTTCAACCACTTGATCCTTGGAATTTAAACTAGAGAATTCTCTAGTTACCTCAAAAGGCACCTTTGTGTCTTCCAATGCCAATTGAAAATGATTGGTTATTTGCTTGGTGCAGGTATCACAATCTTTATCAAGATTGTTTCCCATGGTACCTTCTACAACTGATGCCAAGAGGTTGTCCCCACCATGGAACATTGAGGATCGGACTGCATCAGGTTCACTTTTGTCTTCAGAAATATCAGATACTTGTGGAACCGTATTTGTTTCAACAGACATGCATTGTCCTATAAAATTCTCCCCATTTCCAGTTGATGAATCTTGGTTCATAGATAATGAAATTTGGGATTTGGAATCTACATTCTCAAAGATGATTTCCACTCCATGCACAATATCTTTTGCATTTCGTTCGATATTTATTGTTGTAGATTTCACTTCATATGTCCCATCGAAAGCCTTTTCCTCGAGAATGGAAGTTTCAACCACTTGATCCTTGGTATTTAAACTTGAGATTTCTCTAGTTACCTCAATGGACAGCTCTGTGTCTTCCAATGCCAATTGAGAATGGTTGGTTATTTGCTTGTTGCAGGTATCACAATCTTTATCAAGATTATTTACCATGGTACCTTCTACCATTGATGCCACGAGGTTGTTCCCATCATGGAACATTGAGGATCGGACAGCATCAGGTTCACTCTTGTCTTCAGAAATATCAGATACTTGTGGAACAATATTTGTTTCAACAGATATGCACTGTCCTACAAAATTCTCCCCATTTTCATCAGATGAATCTTCGTTCATAGATAATGAAATTTGGGATTTGGAATCTACATTTTGAGAGATGATTCCCATTGCATGCACAATATCTTTTGCATTTTGTTCAATATCTGGTGTTGTAGATTTCACTTCATATGTCCCATCAAAAGCCTTTTCTTCGATAATGGAAGTTTCAACCACTCGATCCTCGGTAATGAAACTTGAGATTTCTCTAGTTACCTCAATAGACCGTTTTGTGTCTTCCAATACCAATTGAGAATGATTGGTTATTTGCTTGGTGCAGGTATCACAGTCTTTATCAAGATTATTTTTCATGGTGCCTTCTTCGGCTGATGCCACGATGCTACTCCCATCATTTATCTTCAACTTTTCCTCATCTTTACCTTCTGAAGTGTGAATGGAAGAAAACTTGGAAGGATCTGATTTCTCAAGCTTTTGTGTGCGAAGATTGGTAGACCACCTAACCTCCAAGAGATCAGCTGCAATCTCAGCACGTTCCAGTGAGTCTACCCTTGCAACAGGTGGATCCTCAAGACGATCTTCGTTAATCGATTTACGACCCCAAACAAATCCAAGTATCCGTTGTCGAGAGCTAGTCTTCATCACTATCTTTCCATTATCCTTACTCTTTTCAATCCCATCAATCGAACTTCTAGCATCATAATTGCAACTTTGGGAACCAAGAATCCTCCTACTCTCTAGCTCCTGCAGCAATTTCCCCTCAGCCTCATCACCTGAAGATGAAGGATACAATCCAGATTCTCCTTCATCATCAACTTCCCTCAAAAAATAAGCTTCCCCTTTATGATCCAAATACATAGCGAAATTAGCTTCAACCCCATTCACAATTATATTGACCACCTTCTCCTTTGCCTTCAAAACACCTTGAAATTTCCCAAACCGCACATACCAAGGCGATGATTTAAAACTACCATCCGGCTGCTCGACTACAACAATGTCCACAGCTCCACCAAATGGATGAAACGTTCCCGAAACCGTATAAACGCCCTTCGAAATGAAACTACCTAGTAGCCCCACAGCATTCATCGTCCAATATTGTGATTCCTCAGATCACCCAAATCCAAAATCCAAAATCCTTCGTTACCATATAATAACCTTCACAAGTTCAAGCATAAACTCAATGATCCCCAATCATTTATCTCCAAAATTCCTAAAACTAAAGAGATAACTAAACTACACAAATAAACAAACCCAGATCACAAAATTTCAAGACAGCGATCTCAAGAACAAGCGGAATCAATCAATTAATTTAATCTCCTGTTCCCGACCAAAACAAATTTTACACGAAACCCAGATAGAAAAATAAATCGGCGACCTAATCAACGTTGAAGCAGGCAAAGAATTCAAAGCAAGAAATCGATGATGGGTAATGAAGGACCTGGAAACTCCATTAATGGCAGAGCGAGAGATCACGCCATGATTGAATACCTGATTGAAAGGGGAAAACTAAACTCGATTGAGAAAGAAGCGCGAAAACATACGGCGGTGGCATAATCAAAGCATATTCGGTTTTATTCCATGGAATGTTCGTTCCTCAGCCATTTATCCGATTCCAGTTTTGCAGAGCAAGAACAGCACGTGATGTGCGAAACGTCGAATCCTTCTTCTTTGCCGAGCAAAAACGAGAGAATCGAAAATTGAAAAGTCTGGTAAAAAAAAATTGGACAAAATTGATATTTTCTTCTTTGTTGATATTAATATTAGTAAGTAAATTTATCCATTTTTTTATGTCAAACGGTTAATTTCTATTCTCTTTTTATATACATATATCGATTATTTTTTTTTTTTTTTTTTTTTGTTTGGAGTATAAATTGGAGAGGAGAATGAATCCATAAACATCATAATATTGAATAGAACTATTAGCAAATAATGAAATCAATAAGTCATTAATTTTTTAGTTAATTGAGGAAATTAAAAAACTAATTTGGATTATAAAACAATATATATAAAAATGAAATAAATTTTAAAAAAAAAATAGCCTCTCCTAAAATCACATGTGAGCTAGTAACATAGAAGTAATACTATTATCAATTAAATGATAGTCAAATACCAATTTTCAGGATTAAACTCATAATCGTTGTATTGTACTAGAATATCACTAAACAATAAATCTAACACGTCACCAATCATTTCGGTCTAAAATTTAAAATCTTTCATGAGTATGAGATTTTTCACTATCATACATGATTTCATCAAAATAACCGGCTACTACCCAAGCCTCATCAAACGTAGATTTAAACTACGCAACAATTCCCATGAAGATTTATGTTTGAGGGTTTCTGTAGAAGCCAATCAATCACCATTTTTCTTTCAATCTACTAATCACCACATCAGTATGGAAATGTTGTGTTTATTCACTATTATTGTGAAGCCCAATTTAAAGTCCATTAGGGCTTCTCATACTTAAAAGTGATTTTTGAGTTTTAGAGAGAAAGTCTGGAAAATCAGCCACCAGAGAGGAAGCAACTTAGAGAGAGAAAGAATATAGAGAGAAATGAGGTTTCTGCCCATCTTTGGTATTTTGGCGTTTCCGAGCAAATAAACCGTCAGATCGAGCTAAAATTTGGATACTGTGTTTGTGACACGAGGGTCTTCAATCTGAACGGTGGAGATCGGGTTCAGAGATTTCTACGGCAAGATTCCAAAGGGCGATTTGGTTCCACAATTTGTGAGATCTTTCTATTTATCTCTTTGTTTAGAGTTGTTTGTTGCCAAGATTGTTATCTTGAGTTGTATATCTCTAAGTGTAACTAGGGAGAACTTGTTGCCCATTATCGATTATAGTGGAGATTTTGACTTCGGGCCGTGGTTTTTTACTCCTCGCCTTGAGGAGGTTTTTCCACGTATAAATCATTGTGTGTTGTGCTTGATTTATCTATATGTGCTTGCTGATTTTTCATTAGGAACACAAGAGATGGAATAATTGATTCATAGACATATAGTGTTTATTCTCAACAAAGTGTATCAGAGCTCCGTTGTTGAGTTTAATTAGAGGCCTTGTGTTAAATGTGGATAAGACACAATGATGGTAGAATGGTTCTTTTGAATGCATCAAATTATCAAGTGTGGAAAAGAAAAAATGGAAGATATTTTATATGTGAATGATTTATATCTTCCCGTGTTTTCACAAGAGAAGTCGGATGATAAAACCGATTTAGAATGGAAAATATCTCATAAGAAAGTATGTGGCATGATTAGACTTCGGGTAGAAGAAAATATTCTAAATCATATTAGTGAAGATAATCATGCTCGGTCTATGTGGAACAGGCTTTAGTCTTTGTATGCCCCGAAAATTGGTAATAGTAAATTGTATTTCATTAAACAAATGATGACTTTAAAGTATCAAGAAGGAACATCTATGTTAGATCACTTGAATACATTCCAAGGTATTATTAATCAGCTAGCTGGAATGAGTATCAAGTTTGATGAGGAGATACATGGATTATGGCTTCTTGGTTCGTTACCAGATTCATGGGAGACATTTGGAACTTCCTTGTCGAACTCAGTCCCAAATGGTGTACTAAGTATGGATTTGGTAAGAAGCAGTGTATGTAACGAAGAGATGAGAAGAAAGTCACAAAGTTCTTCTTCACAATCTGATGTTCTTATTACTGAAAGAAAGGGGAGGAGTACGAGCAAAGGTCCGAAAAACAAAGACAGAAGCAAGAGCAAGAGTGGTCAGTTTTCTAATGTTGAATGTTTTCATTGTGGCTTGAAAGGTCATATAAAGGAACATTGCAGAAAACTGAAGAGAGAAAATAAAGCTGATAAAAGTAAGGAAAAAACGACCGATGATGATGATACAAATAGAATTACTGCAGCCACCGAAGAATTCTTTGTTTTATTCGACTGTGATAGTGTAAACCTTGCTACAGAACATAGCAGTTGGGTGACTGACAGTGGTGCCTCGATTGATGCTACATCCAAGAGAGAATTCTTTGCATCCTACACATCTGGTGATTATGGAAATGTTAGGATGGGTAATGATGGATTAGCAAAAGCAGT
>JBBMEF010000014.1:8672974-8689099 GCA_037832685.1 Sicyos baderoa | reverse complement strand
GAAGAGGTTTTCCTTTTATTTTTCTAAAGCTAATATTTAAAAATTAAAATGAAAAATAAGTTTTTCTTTTTCTTTTTTGTGAATTCATCGGGAAGATTCAAAGTCATGATCTCTTTTATCATGAATCCACGAGATTTATAAATAGGTAAATAAAGTGATTATCAAATAAAATATTATCACAATTTTGATCAAATACATTTTCTTGGCCATTTTGGATATACTTATTTTGATCAAATACATTTTCCCAAAATTATTCATTCTCAACAAATGTTACATTCATACTTTCAAAATATTTTTGTGTAAAGGATCAAAGCAATGATGCCCTTTTATCTTCGAGGCATAGCCTAAGAAAATACATTTAGTTGCATGAGAATCAAGTTTTGACCGAAAAAAATAAGGAAGGTGAACATAAGCAGTACGCCTAAAAACTCTAATAGGTAAATCATAATACAACCTCTAACGGTCGGAAAGAAAATTTTAAATAAACTAAGAGGAGTTTTAAATGACAATTTCTGCGTCACCCCATAAATAGGCAGAAACATGCATAGAAATCATAAAAGCACGAATAGCTTCTATTAAATGTAACAATTCCATTTTGTTGGAGAGTATCTCTCCATGTAGACTGATGAGCAACTACCTAATTTTTTATAGACTACTATGCATTCTTTCAAGTAAAAAATGTTACATTTATTAGCAGCTACAAAGTTACCATGCATTTTGCCATTAAACCATTGTTCTGGCGTAGCTTTTCCGGGGGATCGGGATCAGTACACTACAAGGTAAAATAATCACTGTACATAGCATGCCAGTTTCTGGCTTTAAATTTGCTATCCTAAATTAAGGCTTGTTTATATAAATCAATACTAAAACTATAGTGACTCAGGTCAGTGAATTTCTGACCCATTAGCAACTTCAAAATCAGTATTAGCTCTTTGTCTAATAACAAAGTGATCCACAATTTTAACAGTGTGCACTGGATCTTGATACGATGCAGCCGCCTTCCACTTGCTCGGAAACGCTCTCCGATGGCTCAGTTGTTCCGGTTGTCTTGCCTCCCCTTCCCACTTGGAATCCAGCTTCCAATCTTTCGGAACCTGCAAACTCAAAATGAGAATCAAGATACAGGTAACTTGAAAATAAGAATGTGAAATACATGGGAGTTATATGAGTTGTGTGGACTGAGGAATAGCCATAAAAAATCGTTTCTTAACGGTCTAATACAATAATTCATATAAGCCTAATTACTCTTGTACTGGATGTGAAGAACCATGTTTACCTTGTCAACGGCAAGAGTATAAACTTCGAGATCGCCATCATGATTGATGTGGAATCGAGTGAATGACTTATAATTTGCAATCCTTAGTGAAGAAAATGCTTCGTCAAAGTGGAAATGAAGCCAATTAATACATATGTATAAATAGCTTCCGAAAACAAAGGAGACGACCGGTGTTGAGAAGACCCAGAAATAGAAGAAGACTGAACCATAATATATCATAGCACCTCCTCGAGAAACTGATTGCATTCCATTCTTGCAAATATTACTGCGTGAGACAGCCATGACCTAACAGCATTCTCTCGACCATTAGTTAACAAAAGAAGAAAAAGTGATATACTCGAAGAAAAGTTTTCTAACCTCAGGTATATCAAATGCAGACATAAGATATTTGATACAAGCAGGATACAGGCCATATGTCCATTCTTCTAATCGTGCACGGAGGCCAGTTGGATCGGGAAAGTGCTCGCCTTCCTTTGTACGATACCATTCATACAAAGTATGATAGCCTGTAATAGAAAAATACTCACTTTTAACATCTAATACTTCATAATCAGACTTCTCAAAAAAAAAAAAAAAAAAAAAAAAAAAAAACTTCATAATCAGAAACTTCGATGCTGTTGACTAGAGAACATCTTTACAACCCTCATTTCTCTAGTCTCTTGCAAGTTGCAAAAACCCAAATTTCTTCAAATTCTCGTCAGTTTATTTTAGTGTGCTTTAAGAAAATACTACCTACACCTACAAAAATAAATAAATAAAGTACAACCAATTTTTTTTTCTCCTCATTTCTGATGAAAAACTGGTAAGGCCTACATTCAACAGAAACACATGATAGTACCTGATGTTGCTAGTAATTCATGACGAACGCATGTCTCCAACCCCAGTTCCAATAGCAACATAAGAAAAAGAGCTGCAGCAAGATGTGCAGAAACATGAACAAGTCCAATTATAACCCTTTTCTTCTTGGACGCTTTGCTAGGAATAAATGTTATTGCTATAATCAATAATACAATAGCACCAGCTAAAGATACGTATGACTCTCCCAGCATGTACAAAAAAGCCTTCCACACCGTGCCAAAGAAACTCTTCAGGTGACCGGAAAATGAATCTTCTTGCAAGATGTGATCGAGCTTACACTAGAAGAAAGTTACAAAACTGGTCATCCATACATTTTAAGTAAAGCATTACTTTGCTAAAAACCAGGTGCATTATACGCCCAATTGAGTCTAAAAGGAAGTGAAGAATAAAATATTCAACTAAAGAAAGAAATAGGGATTCAAAATCCTAATTGTCGGGTTACTAAATACAAACGAAGGCAACCGGAAGACAAGTAGAAACATATACTAAAAGAAATCCGAAAAAAAATTCAAGCCAGAGAAGTCGAAGCAAACCTGTGGGAACATAGAAAAGACCAATATAAAGTATATGATGCCACCAATGAAATCAAATTGCCAATTTTTCTTGCGGAACTTCAAAATATTTCCTAAAGCAATCTGCGCAAGGGAAAATGCATGACTAGAAGTTAATAAAATGGTAGGACTGAGATAGTACAAAGTCTTACTGTTCAAATATTACCCTGCCAGAATCTTCAAAGGAAGGATAAGCAGCCTTGCACTCATATGTAGACCCGCAAAATTCTCGAAAATTACTGAAAACATGCGTTGGGTGTAAAAAGGCCCCACCACAACCATTTACAAGAAGATGGTGCACATTTACAGATTCGTCTGATTTAACAGCTGAATGGCGCATATAATGATGCAGGTCACCAGCAATTCGAAGTTTACACCTCCCCTTAAGATAATCACATATTAGGTGCGAGACATTCTTCCCAGAAACATCATTCCAGTAACAGTCAAGCAACCAATTTGGTTCATGAGTCATGATGATTACCGAGTCATCTGCTCCCATCTTGATCAAATAAAGAGATGATTTATTCATTAGAAAACAGTTAAATAATGAAAACACATATCAAAGGAAATAAGTTTTAACCATCACAGACAAATGGATGGGGAATGAATCAATCAATAAATCTTAGAAATGAAACATTCTGCAATAGTAAAAGCTAATTGAATGAAGTAGGGAAGACATAACAGAAAGATAGGCAAGATAAGAAGAGTCCCTGTCAAAATGACACATTAGAGGCCATCCACTTCAGCATCTGACCTCATACAAAGAAATGTCAAGTTAACAAAATTCTTACAAAGAAGATACCTTCTCCTGTATAAGTTCTGAAAAGAATTTGAATTGGTAGACATCAATATCACCATGGAGTGCTAGATCCAGGCCAAATACCCACCATCTTTTCGGAAGTTTCAGGGCAAAATAGCTCTTCTTCTGAGGCATAAACCACCCACCCAACCAGCTCTTATGACATATGTATCTCATATAGGTATGAAGTCCATCAAACCAATCTACAAAGAAAAAGGAATGCATTAGCTCACACTAAAATAGTGATAGGAAATCAATTCCCAATATCCTGTTTATATAGCACAATAACAGGAAAACAGTAAAACTGAATTAGCTCCGACTGAGTAAAGCAACAAACCATGATTTCCAGGAATTACATAACACTGAGGTCCATCATATTGTTTCATTTCAGAAATCCCTTGAGGTAACTCAGGCTTCTTTACTGCTATATGCTCTGCTTTATACCAAGGAGGAGGTTGAAGAGCATATTCAAAAGGACAAAAGAGACGTCTTTCATATGTAAATGCCGATGGATTAGGATACCTGCAGAGAACAACCGTGAGAAATAATTACCATAACTAGATTATAGATATAGCTCCACGTATGCATTTAGCAAGTAACATGTTACTCTAAGCAAATAATCCAAAATACACAAGTTGTTTCATATAATGATTTGTGGTACTAGTAAATGCATAATTCAACTCAATGTTGCTTAATAGAGATCAAGCAGCCTGGAACATCATTTCTTCAGGATTCTTAAATTATTATACGCAAGAAGGTATCGAATAACTACTACTATTTAAGGTATCAAATAACACTTATCCACTTCACATTAAATCAAAATACTCTCCCCTTCATATGCACCATCTTTACTTCTATCAGCTATGAACCTATCGAGTTACTTCAAATAGCAGTAAACGAAAATAAATTATGAAAAACAAATTCATGATTCTTGGCTCTTGGCTCTTGGCTCTTGGCTATGTGATAAGATCCCTTAGGAGTAGGATAAGGAAGGACCAATCCTGTTCTAATTTACAAGTAGGATAAAGAATGGTCAATCCTAGTATGAGTAAGATAATCATATTAGACTATAAATTAAGGCGTGGTTACCATGTTCAAAAAAAAAAAAAAAATAGACTATAAATTAAGAGAGGGAAGGGAGGTAAGGATATATTGAGAAATATTTAAACATTGTAAGAACCATGCTGAGATGGTATGTACATGTTAAGGGTTATCAAGCAAATAATCACAAGTCTTTTTTCTCTTTTTTTTAAATGATAAGGTTAAAAATAAGTTTAGTTACCTTACCTTGAACAAAATTTTGAAATTTAATAATAAAAATAATATATTTTTTATTAAAAATAAGTATTTTTTTTAAAAAAAAAAAAAAACAACAACAAAACTGGCAAAAGGAAATGAAAAAACAGCTTTGAACGTCCTCTCCAGTAGTTCAATCATTAAAAGAGAAGGTGAAACTTCAATTCATAAGACCATCTTATTTCAAGAAGGCAGCATCATTTACTTCAATTATTAAAAGAAACACAATTCCATAAGGGCCAGTTAACAGTCAACTGACTTGGTTTGAGGTAGTAGCAAGGTTCCAGAGAGAAGGGAGAAAAAATGAGGGGGTGGTTGGGGATCAAGTCCTCACTTCAGTCTGATCCTACATATGTTTAAACACTCAAGACAGAATTCAGAAGAATCCCACTAACTAGCTATCTCACACAGGTCTGTTGGAGCTGTGGAAACCAAGCCAATTTACTCATCCAGAGTATTAATGCTCTGATATAAGCTGGAACTTTATTAACAGTAGAGTTCAGTTGGCTTGAAGACGTCCGACAACTGTTCTTTTTGTCCACTGAAATGTCTTTTCTGGATCATGGTTTTGCCCTTTGAAAGATTGCTTCTGAAAGGTTCTGCTTCCGCCTCTTGGACTGAGGGGAACAGTAAACAGATTCTAGATGGAGTATCTTTCATAGGTTTTGTTGTCATTACTCTACGTCTACCTAGATCAGAAGATGCTTAGTCACTCCCCACCACCTCACTCACATGTGGTCTTTTCTCAATTTAAAAATATTTTTAAATAAAACCCTCAAACTAGAGATCATTAGATCAAAATAAGAATTCTTCCAACTTGGCCCAAAATAGTTCAACCTCAGCTGAAACCCACTATCAAATATGCCTGACGTATAAACAAACTAGAAACCAAAATAATTAGATCATTAATGAAATGCAGTAAATATGCTTGTAACAACTTACGCAAGATCTCCCCCTATGAGTAACATGTCTCCACGTGGTAAGTTGAAAACTGAATCATCTTCAACTATATGAATAGAAGGTTGTGCAAGCAAACGTGCAACAGTATAAGATGAGTTCCCACCATCACCAGTATCAGCCATGAAATCAAACCACAAGTCATCCTTTTCACTATAATGATCATATAATAGATCATCCTGTTGAGCTCCATCTTCCGGCCTTCGCATTGCTGCCTAACATTGGAGGAAAGGTAAAGAAGTGGAAAACGTTACATTACGATTTGCATTCATAAAATAACAATTTCTTCAAACTTTTTACATAGGAAACTAGAATTACAAAGATGATCTTAATTCTGAAATTACTCAAAAAGGAGTGCAAGGCCGAGTCATAAAATCCAAGGAAAATTACAAAAAAAACTCAGTTGGTAAAAGAGATTTCATAAACTGCAACTATCGAAAAAATAATATAATTTACTCAAACCAAGAAAGACCAATAAAAATAACATGGTCAAGAAAAATTACTTGTGGTTTGTTTCCGATAATAATCAATTTCATTGATTATCAAATTTACAGAATGAAAAAGAAAAGATGGCCCCAATCCAAAGGAGTTTTATCTTTTTGATATTTGTGAGTGTCTGGGGCAACTTGCGCGTACCTCGACTATTCTCTCTTTTATATAGGAAACGAAACCTTTCATTGATCAAATGAAAAATAAAAGGGGAGGAAGATACAGAGAAGGGAGAGGCAAATCATAGGGCCATATCAAGAGCAACAATGAAATCAGAAGAAAAAAAAGGAGACCCCTATTACAAAAAAAACACCTAAAACAAAGGATTTAAGATGGAACAAACTCAATGATCAGTCCTAAAACCAAGAGCAGACGAGTCATATAAGGAGAATCTTCGTTGTAGCTCGAACCTAGCCTCCAAGAAGAGGGTGCCTTGGAACTTCCAAGTTGGAAGGATACTGCAAATTAGTACATAGGTTGACCAGCTCCCTTGAACCCTTCTTCTTCTTAGAAGCATTAAATTTCTTCACAGGGGGATGGGGCTGATACAAGCCCAAGCTTAGCTAACCCGGGAATAAGAATTGGGAGGAGAATGGTTGGATTTTTTCTTGAAAGCTTCAAACTGGTGTAGCCTACTTAGAGAGGTGAAATCTGCTTCAAAATCTGAACAAGACTTCCCAATGGACTTATCAATCTTTAGAGGTAGGACAAGGGAGTCAAAGTCATCTGTTGGTTCAAAAAACCCACTGAGATTGGGAATAGATACGGATTTTTGCAGGGCTAAGGATGTTTTGAAGAAGGAGAATCAGGGGGGGGTGAAAGGCAGGGGAAGAGCAATATTCATTATCAGAAAGGCAGGGGAAGAGCAATATTCATTATCAGAAAGGCAGGGGAAGAGCAATATTCATTATCAGATTCCGAGTAGGAGAAGGGTTTGATAGTGGAGAAGATGGTGCCTTTGACCAGAGTTGGTAGGATAAAGGCTTGTTAGGGGAGAAGATGGTGCCTTGGACCAGAGTTGGTCCAAGGTTGGGGGAGGGACAACATGACCATTTTATTTCTTGGCTTATGGTAAACCGAAGAGGAAGAAGGAAGAGGAGCCGATGAAGTTGTGTTTTCTGAAGACGATTGAGAGGGGAGATTTAGAGAAAACGATGAGGATGCGCAAGGTTGGCTAGCAGGGTTTGAATGAAAAGTTGATGCATACTCATCAAGAATGAATAGAGGAATGGAGGCAGAGTAGGCCTATGAAGCACGTAAACTTCAAAATAGGGAAAGAATTTGTGTCGGACACATATCGGACACGCATGCTTCCGAATACTTCTTGGACACGTGTCCGACAAGCCATTTTATGTATCCTTATTTTTTATTATTTTTTTAATAATCGGACACACTTAGGACACGCCTCAAACACACCTTGGACACGTCTTGTAAGCATGTGTGATCTTTAAACCCAAATATTAAAACCTCAAACCCAAGATAATTAAATGTTATAGTTAATTAAATAATAAAAAGGTAAAGAAAAGGGTAAAAAGAAAACAAAAAAGTCATCTCTCTCATTTATAACAAAAAAAAACAATTGTTCCCTCTTTCTCATGAAAAAAAAAATTGTCTTCATCTTCTAAAATACTCGTTTTTCGCCATCTCACATGCAACATGTCTAACCGACGTCTATTCTAATTAACATTATATGCTTTTTAGAAAGTACATTTAGAATTCATGCGAAATTTACATATTGACTATAAAAAAAATAACATATTCTCAACTTATTCGTGTCCTAGTTTTTTAGAAAATGGCGTATCGTCGTGTCTTGTCGTGTCTGTATCCGTGTGCGTGCTTCATAGGAGTAGGCATCGATTGATTGATAGAAAGAAGGGGTGGAGATGAATGATCCCTAGTATAAAGGGGTGAAAAGCCAACCTGGTTATTAACCAACGATTTGTCGATGAAGGAAGAAGAAGAAACTGGATAAGGATGCAGGTACCGCCTAATACCTTAATAGCAGGTAGCAAAATGACTGAGAAGTGGCTCGAGGGCCAATTACTTGGTGCTAAAGAGGTAGGAGGATATGACTGACAGCAATGAAGCATAGACACGAACACAAACACGAACACAGCACACAGATATGGACACGACAAGACACAACAATACGCAATTATCTTCAAAACTAGGACACGAATACGTCGAGGATACGTTAATTTTTTTTTAGTAAATATGTAAATTTAGTATAAAATACCAAACATAATCTACTAAAAAGCCTATAATGTCAAGTTAATAACAATGGACATCGATTAGGCATGTCGCATGCCACGTGGGAGGTGGTGGCAAACGCGTATTTTAGAAGATGAAGACGTTTTTTTTATAAGGAAGAGGGAAAGGTGGTTGGTTTTTTTGTGATAAATGAGAGGAATTACTTTTTTTTGTCTTTCTTTTACCTTTTCCTTTACCTTTTTATTATTTAGTTAACTATAAAATTAATTATTTTGGGTGTGTTTGGGCCCCATTTTCAAATTGGGAGGTTTGGTTATAATAACTAAACCAGTGTTTGGGGGCCCGATTATTCCAAACGGGCCACATATTTTGGAAGGGTAAGGATGAAATTGAAAGATATGGTGGGACCCACTTGGTATAATGTTTATTTTGTTTAAATATACCACACAATTCAATTTTTGAACTTACCAAGGGAGAAAGGAAAAATGTCTTGTGATGCCAAGTATAAATTACTAAAAAAAACACTAATTTTCTCAAAAAAAAAAAAAAAACTAATTCATATATTGCCCAATTTTTAATTCCCATAGCATAATCAATTAATTAAGAAAAATATTTATTTCCTTAAGGCATTCAAAATTCTTTACAATTTCCTTAAAATAAAATTATAAGTATTTTATAAATGAAAAAATAATTTTTATTCAAGATTCTCACATTAGATCTATACCACTTTATCAATTTTATAGTCCATAATTATATGGATATACAATACATGTCAAATAGAATAATAAAAATTCACTAATTTATTTTCATTATGTTCAATATTAACTAAAAGTTTAATAAAAGTAATTTGTTGAATATTTACAAAAATTTAATATCTAAATTCAAGTGATTATTAGAAGAAAAAAAAAAATTCATAACTTCCACTATAATAATCTGCCCTTCAAACACAGTTTATCATAACTTCTATTATAATAACAAGCTCTTCAAACACCCTTTATCATAACTCATGTTTAACTTGCCCCTCAAACACCGTCTATAATAACCCTCTGTTTATCATAACCCTCCGTCTATCATAACCCTCCGTCTATAATAACATAAGCGGTGCCCCAAACACAACCTTTGGGTTTGAGGCTTTAACATTTGGGCTCAAAAACCACACATGTTTACAAGATGTGTCCAAGGTGTGTCTATAAAAATAAGGACATGTAAAATGGTGTGTAAAACACGTGTTCAAAAAGTGTCTGGAAGATGCGTGTCCGACACGGATTCTTTCCCTATTTAAAGTATTCGTGCTTCATAGACTGACTGGTCCTTTGTGCAGCTTCTACAGCTCCAATTGCAGAGCTAGCCAAGGGAGTGAGAGCAGTTGAGTCGCCAATGAGGTATGTTGGGCCAATTCTCAGATGTCTCTAATCTTTTACCATCGATGTGGTGTTAACAGGCTCATCTGGTGGGATAACGCCCTAAATACCCTTTAGATAGCCAATGTTGGCATCTCTAGAGTAAAATGAATCAATCTAGATCGTTGTTTGTGGCTTGCAAGAGTCCGAGAGAAAAACGGAAGCGAGGAGGAATCCATGTGAGTTAGGCTCTACCTTGATGTGTGCCACCATAAGCTCTAACTTGCTTGAAGTTCTTCGGGCCATTTAGAGAGAGATGGGAGGAGTATTCCTTACGACTTGAAACTTGTGCTTTGTCTATGCAATAGTGCAATGGAGCATAGCCTTATAAAGTTGGAATGGGGTTAGAGAGAGATGGGAGGAGTATTCCTTTCTTAAATCCGTTTCGATTTTGTTCGAGAAATCATGGAAGCACTTATAGTGAAGGATGATGGAGGCTGAGGAAAGAGGGGGTGAGATAATGGGTGAAGGTTAAGCCCCGGTGGTGGAGGCAAATGCATAACTATGTTTGTTGCACAAAACTTCCTTGTAGAAAGAAGAGGAGGTCTTCACATGAGAAGAGAAAAGGTATGATTAGAGAGGGACTTAACTGGTTGTAATTCCTTTGTGGATCGAGAGTAAGCTTCAACGGATTGAAGAAACCACCTCGACTATTCTCACAAAACATACCGCCTAACTTTACAACATTGGGATGTCAAGAAAATTCAAAGGAAATTAATTCCCAAGTAGGTTTCTTAGGGGACTTTGACTACAAGGTCAACCCATGATGGTTCTCAATCCAAAAGAGTTACAAGAAACTTTTAAAATTGGGCATTTTTTGAGATTTTCTAAGTTGGCAAAGAAACTATTACTTCTTTCTAACCACAAGTTCAAAAGAAAGGATCTAATTAGTTGAAGCCAAAGCATCATCATCTCCTTTCCGAAAAAGTGGTCGATGAAATAAGATTCTTAAGAAACCCCATGATACTCTTTGGGAAATTCACATGATAACCAGAAGAAGCCGAAAGGATAGTCTTTCATGTTCTATCGGTATACGGGCATCCAACATCTGAAGGAAACATGATTCATCTCGTTGAGATGCCATGAACCCTAGACCTAAACAAAATAGGTAGCTAGGTTATCCTAAGACTAAACGAAATATGTAGTTGGGTTATCCTAAGCCTAAACGAAACAGGTAGTTGGGCTTTAATGTATTTGGGCCTATTTGTAATAGGATTTCAAGAAAGTGCTCTATATAAACTCTCTTAAAACCCCTAGCTTCAGTAGATCAAACATTTGTATTCTTATCTCCTAAAGTAATAAAACCATTCTCTCATCTACCCGTGGATGTAGCTAACACACCATTAATGAACCACGTAATTCTGGCATTTTTTTACGTTTTTATTGTTTACGATTGATTGTTGTTTTCATAACACATCTTGTCTAAGTGCAATTTACATATAGTACAAAGAGAAAGGGTGGAGTGGAGGATGCATTTGTTTCGCCAAATCCATGAAGAAAGATCGGACTATGAAGATACCAGAGGAAAAAAAACAGGCATAAAGCATGAGCACAATCATAGAGAATAAATGGTGGGAAGGATGCTCGGGAGCTGCTACAAGCAGTTCAAAAAATATAAAGAATGATGGAAGCAGTGAACTGTTTAATCTTCCCTCCATGGTTCAGTGAAGCCTAGATAGCTCGTCCAATGAACTCCCGGTGGATCCTCTGGCTAGAAATAAAGGCATTCAGCCTTAAATTCTTAAGATGAGGTTTACAAACGAACAAACGTGGAATACAAAAAAATAAAAACCCTCAAATTTTAATCGAGGGGAGAGGAAGAAACTTAAAATTATTGTAGGGAGATCTGAATCCATTTAACTCTCACTAAGTTTTGTAAATTGCTAAAACAGTTAAACGAATAGAAGATATATTTTCAACCGAAGTAATTACTCTTCTCATCCCAAGATATTTCCACCCGCCTTTGTGGTGATAATGGCTAATGGCTCCTCTGGATCTCAAATATATGCTTACATACTAACAGGGGAGCAAAAAATTTTAAGGCATAAATTGGGAGGGTAGAAATCAACAGGAGGAAAGTTATAGTGGATTTGTGGTTATAAAACAATGATTTCCATGACTGCGGGGGAAATCATTGGTGTGATACATAGATAGATGGGAGAGCCATCATTGTAAACCCCTTACGTCCAGATACATCCATTCTCAAGTGTGCCCATGCAATACTTCGGCAAATCAGCTGCATATGAACAATTCTAGGTCCCCAATTTGTGACAACACATTGGAGTTTGAATTTTGGGAAGAACACTAGCACCAAAGAATAGATGTTACTCATTCCTAAAGAGAATAGATCAAAATCTAAAATCTACCATTACATATAAATAAAATCTAGAAACGTCTATTGCAACAAGTGGCATTATGGACATTAAGTGAATGTTCCAAATGGACGTCTAATTTTCAGTACTATCTGGAAGCAGAAGCGTGCATTAAATTCAAAGGTTAGGATATTACTACGGCCTTCATGCCTTCTAAAATTGCAAAATGTGTTTTCACTTTTCACTGACAGGTATTTACAAGAAGACACTATTTCCTGTATGAACACATAATGATTGGGACTTGGCATCTCAGATTCAATCACCACTCACCAAATAAGACATCAACTAAACAGGGTAGAGCACAGTTCCTAAATAAGCTACATAGAACAATTGGGGGACGCAATTATCCTATAGCAGTAAGATCGTGGATTCATTCCAAACTAAACGGGGTAGATATAACGCAAAAATGTGGATATATAACTGAACCTGCATCATGCGCATGTCAAATCGACCAACAAAGACAGTCACTGAAACAATTAGGTCAAATACAGTCTTGAATAAATCAGCAGAAGTTCTGCAAAACCCATAAAAAGAATACTTCAAAAGTCTATAAACATGTACACCCATATTTTAGGAAGGAAAAAGAATAAAAGAGACGAAGAATCATAGTAAGCATAATACCCTGAATACCAAGGAACCATATCTAGGAAATCAGGCTTCATTTGCTTTTTCTTCAGCTTTTCATATTCTTTAACAGATAAAGGATGAGATAGAGCCCACCTGTAAATCATACAGGTTCATTAATCAACCAAGAGATAAAACCATACTCCACTACAACTTCAAAATCCCAAATAAATCATCTCAGCTCATTATATGGTAGAAACTAAGTGAAAATTAATATAAAACCACAAAATCAACTTCAGCCAGATTCAAGCTTCAAAAAGGTAAGTGATATCCTAGATCCATGCATCAGTTCAGGGTAAAAATAAAGGATCAAGTAAGAACCAACCAAAATGGGTAATGGATAAAAACAAAAAGATAAAAATTAATTTGGAATAAAACTGACTCAGAGAAACAAAAAGCGACTCCTGTCCTATAATAATTTGATTCTAGTCCGGCCTCCCATTAAAGTACCTGTGGTTTTCTTGATTAAATCAGCTCAACCATATTCAACAACCGACTCATTTTGAGGATCCCATATAAGAGGCCTCGCTTCACGACCTTTATAAG
Source organism: Sicyos baderoa (assembly GCA_037832685.1). NCBI lineage: Eukaryota > Viridiplantae > Streptophyta > Magnoliopsida > Cucurbitales > Cucurbitaceae > Sicyos > Sicyos baderoa. The sequence goes on along the minus strand of JBBMEF010000014.1, from coordinate 8,675,720 downwards.
ATCATAGGGTACTCCTCTCATATCATGGTTTTGAGATGGACAATCTAACATGTGGTTTTCTTGATTAAATCAGTTCAACCATATTCAACTTTTTTTGAAACAAGGGTAACCACACCTGTCCCTAGGCCAGGCACCGGAGACATCGAAGGAATAACGTCACAGCTGAGTTTCGAACCTCGGACCTCGAAGGGAGCATACCTTCAAAGCCCAAGCTTTCAACCACTGAGTCACTCATTGGGGACAATTCAGCCATATTCAACTACTAACTCATTTCGAGGATACCATATAAGAGGCCTCGCTTCACGAACTTTATAAGATCATAGGGTACTCCTCTCATATCATGGTTTTGAGATGGAACACATGCAACCTAACATGGTATCAAAGCTCATTAAACTCTAACGGATATATGATCCAAAAATTCAGATCCAACTCAAGACTAGTGAACCCAAAGAGGGGAGACTCACAACCTTTATAAGATTATAGGGCTACTCCTCTCATATCTAATTAGTTTTGAGAGGGAACTCATGCTATCTAAAAACTCCAAATAGCGTGGACAACTAAAAGACCCCAATCTAAAAAAGAAATGAAAGTGAGGAGGCATTGGAACTTACAGAAAAGTGTGGAAGCATCCAGCAACATAGCTAGCAGTTAGCAGTTAGCACTAGCAGACTATAACTAAATTACAATAAAGTATAGAGAGACTAAAGAACATAATATCAGATTAATTCAAGACCTAATCAAGATATCTTTAGCTGCTAACCACCTACTAAAGTGAGACAAGATGATTGTTAAAAACCATCTAAATGGCTTATCAAGTAAGGCAACCACCTACTTACCCTGTTGACCGTTCCACTACGTAGTTTGCAATGTAAAGGCCAATGAATGTAGCCCAGAGTGAGTATATGGGTGAAATCCCATCAGATGGACCAGCACATGAGCCATTGCAAGCTAACTAAAGCAATGAAAGAAGGAGATATGAGAAAAAAGAATGTCAAGAATTAACACAAGCACATACTGTAAACTCACTTAGTAAATAGAGATGATTTCTTTTCGTTTCTTGTTAAAAAAACAGAGATGAATGATATACACACCTCACTGTAAATTACCCACTTAGACAAAAGTGGGTAATCACTTGCAGAACCAACCGGTGCGAACCAAGATGAGCACACCTGATCCTTCAATTCGTTCACACGAAGAAATTTAGCAAGCCAAGAGTTTCTCTCTTCTTTCTTCCAGAAAGAAAACCAATGAGAGGCTCTCCGTTGAAGTGTTCTGTCTTTCAAAACGGCATTATTGCCACAGTGACTGTAAAACACACAGCAGGCTATACTTATGACCTACACCATGAATGCGAGCAAGAATTGATATAGCAACACAGAAAGAGGGAACATAACTTTTATTATAATACTAAACCACAGGAGAGCCATCCACAGAACTTACAGCACAGTTCTGAAAGATTGCCAAAAGCTCAGGCCTTTTTCCAGCAACACGTGAGACCAGACCAACGTACCAGAGGCCAATAAAGAGAATGTGAAATACCGTAAGAAACAGAATCGAAGAGATATAAATTGTTATGAACATAGAAAGATTCATCCTTATATCCACTCCCATTGACTGGAAACTTGGAAGATGATACACAGCTGCCACTAAAATCCAGGCTATGTACCTGAAAACATCAATAACTCAAATTTCCAAGACCACATATACACAGAAGAAAAAAAATGCATCAAACGTCAGAATGAAACAAAAACAGTATAATCGAGACGCAGAAACTCACCACCGACTGAAATTCGAATAGCTAGGCTGAATGGTTTTCCCAATAAATGGGGATGAAAAGAAATAAAAGAAACCAAGCAACCATGAATATATAGACCACCATTTGATATTCTGATCCAATTTGTCTATGAGAGTGTGCATGTTGTCAGAAGATATGAAAAACAAGCAACCAACCACGACGGCAATGATAGCATGTCGTGAATGCTCATGCGGATAGGGATATGTATGAGTGAAGATGGTCCTAACCCTCTTCATTTTGAGGGTATCTAATAAACCAACAGAAATGTTGTCAGAGCCCATACAGTCCTGCACCACACACAAACAATATAAACTTCTTTACATCAAAAAACAAAAAAAACAATCCCTCAAACAAATCCAATCCTACTTTTTAACACATCTAGGGCATCCCCCAATAAAAAACCTATAGATGAAGACACATTTCATCAAAAATTACAATTCAAGATTTCACAAATTACATCAACTTCATTTCAAAAGCTCCACTTGCAAGTTCTCATACCATAACAAAACAAGCCTTTACTTTTTCTTTATATTAAAACCAGTAAATCGAAACTTCGCTCCACTGTACTCGGGGCATCCACACCCGTCCCTAGGCCAGGCACGGGACGTGTCTACAAATTATTGTCTCAGGTGAGTTCCGAACCCGAGACCTCGAGAAACAAGCCTTTAACTTCATCCAACAATCATCCATCCTCCCTCATCAAACGCCAATCACAAATTAAACAAAAACCCTAGTTTATTCAGCATGAAGTAAGCAACAAACACTACAAATTCCTCGCCAAATTGAAAAAACAGCTTCACAAACAAAACACATCGCAAATTCAATGAACAAACACGGATGAACCAAAATCAAAGAACATGCAAAATCGAAACAAAAAAAAAAAAAAAAAAAAAAAAAAAAAAAAAAAGGTTCCCCACCAGAAAGAGGGGGGGGGGGGGGGGGGGAAGAAAA
>JBBMEF010000014.1:8645697-8657578 GCA_037832685.1 Sicyos baderoa | reverse complement strand
AGTTTAAGTGAAGGTCTGAATTTCATTTCGGTTTAGGAGGGTTGTTCGGTAAGGACCTAGGTTTAGGCCGCTGTTTGGGCCGGGTCCTTACACATTTGATTTTTGGTTTTTGGTTTTTGAAATTTAAGTCTATTCATACTCAAATTTTCTACAATGTGTTCCACATTTTCTACAATGTATCAATCTTTCCTTAAGTATGTGGATGCTAACCAACTTTCAAAAACAAAAACAAGTTTTTGGAAGCTACTTTTTTTTTCTTCCAAATTTTCAAAAACAAAAATAGAAAATTCAAATATTTGGAAGCTACTTTTTGAATCATTTTGTAAAGTTCACGAGTACTTTTGAAACTGTTTCAAAAGTAAATTTGATAAAAATGTAATAATTTATGACATGTTTGATAATTTAATAATAATCCAATGCATCTTAAGTACTAATATATTTTTAAAAGTTGTTAAAAATATATATAAAAAATTATTTGATACAAAATGTGGGTGTGATTAACCTAATCATGACCAATGTACTGTAAAGAGACTCGGCGCCGGGCCGATTCTGAGCTGGCATGTGTTCCTATTACAGGACGCACCACCACCCATGGTTTGGCCGGGCAATTAGGACGCAAATCACAAACTCCTGGTTTTAATTTCTTACATTATTATTAATTAATAACATCCACTTCTTTAATTTTTTTTTTTTCAAAATAAAGTAATCCCAGCCGTCCACTCTTTTCCGCCAAAAATCGGCATCAAGATAAAGCGAAACCTGATAGGGAATGGAAAACCGACACGTAGGAAATTCCATCAGATTAATAAATTAATTAAATTGCATAAGCTTTTTGGGGTGAGGATTTTTACCATGTTAACATCTGGCTTGGCCCTAACATCTCCGCTCAACACGTTTCCCCATGGCCATGGCTTCAGTTTCTCTCTCTTCTTCACTTCTTCTTCTTCCTTCTCCGACGACTCTGCAATTCTGCCGGCGAATCTCACTTCCCCGTCGAACGCCTTCTTCTTCCTCCTCCACTTCCGTTTCTTCTTCGTCGACCACGTGTTCGTCTGTTTCGGCGCCGAGAGTTGTTGTTACCAGAGAGCGCGGCAAGAACGGGAAGCTCGTTAATGCTCTGGTAATTTCTTGATTTTCTGATGTTTTCGTTTAGATTCTTGATTTATCATCTTTCATTGATTGAGTTTTTTTGTGTCTGCTCGTTCGTGAGTTGGATTCGCGTTCTTCTAAGGCACATTGTGGTCATCTATTGTAATGAATGTCTAGATCTTTTTGTAATGGTTAATCGTTTTTTGAGATTGACTACTACCTTTACTCCTGCTGGATTATTGTGTGTTTTTCCTTTTTCCTTTCGTTTTTTTGGAGGAGACAAGAAATGTGCACTTTACTGGACGTTTCTTGACGCTGCGGAACTGCAATCGATTGTGTTGTTTTGGTTTTCCAGAAATTAAAATATCTTCTATCAAATGAGAGCTGATTTGTACTCAAATTAACCTCAATAGGAGTTCTATTTCAGTTCTTAGGAGTCTCAATAGGAGTTCTATTGAACCATTCTAGTGCTGCAATCGGTGGTAAACTTCTTGTTAATTTTTATTTATCCCATCCCCCACACCGTTGTTGAATTCAGAAAAAACAAACAGCACCAACTATTAGAAAATCCACCCATCCATACCACATATGATGTGTGAACAATGAGAGTCGGGTACCATAGTCGGTAGCTACTTATGGATGAGGAGCCATTAGTACGTGATAACTTGATAAATCGGGCATTCTTGGCGCATCAGCGAAATGGGTGGTTTCTTGGTCACGACCAACTAAGGGCCTGCTTACACGTAACTTAACTATTTTCATAGGACAACTGCATTATCTTTTTACGTTTGGTTGTCAAGGTAACTCGTAAAAACAATTCCTATGTAGGTAGCTATAGGTTGAACTAATTCCCTCTAAGCATTTTATGATTTTTAAGACCCTTATTTGTTGATGGTTAGTAAAGTACTTATTAATCTCAATTTTTAATTGTTTTTTTGATATAACAACTTACTCGTAATAGCTGCTCTACATTATCGGTCTCAAGAAGCATTGGTATCAAAATTGTTGATATTCTCTTTATTGAGTCAAGAAAATGCACTGAATCCCTTTCTCCAAGTTGTACATTGTACTTTCATGATGTTAGTGCTTGAATAGGGTAGAGTATTTGAATAAAAATACTGTTAATTGCTAAGTCTCACATAGTATTTCAGCCAGAGAACTGATCTTTTGTGTTAATACAAAATAAACACTGTTTAGGATGAAGAAAGCCGTGATGGTTTATCTCAAACTTTTGTCCATTATCATCCACTAATGGATTAATATTTCTGACATGGAAACATTACTGCATAAATTAGAGTTGTTATGCTCTGCATGATTTCATATCGTTGTTTCTCCTCTGATTTCCTCTCTCTTTTTTCTTTAAAAGTCCTTGATTTTGTCGCCTATTCTGTGACTTGATTTTGTTCGCCTATTCTGTGAAGGTAAAATAATGGGAAAGAAAAAGTAGAGGGTCTTGATATTTTTACATGGATGAGCATGCTACAGTTCAATCTTGATGTGTTAAATCGATTTAAACTGGTCCATGTTGATATTCCCAATGTCGATCACAGGCAAAACATAGAATAAACTGTTTGGAGCTTCCCCTCATCCAACACAGTCAAGGACCTGACTGTAATAGACTACAGTCTGTACTCAATGGTAAGTCCTTCAAGATTTGTTTTCTCTCCTTGTACTCAAAGATTTCACTATTTATACACACCCACAAAGGTTGCAGGACTGTTTCTGCTGCCATTTATTTGACAGCAATATTTATCAGTAATTGTCAATTTAGCACATAATATTAGGAAAACTATCAATAAACACAAGCCTTTACAATCTTCTTTTGTTTTTCATTAACAGATTCTGTATTTGACTGGATTGTTATAACATCCCCTGAAGCTGGCTTGGTGTTCCTAGAGGCATGGAAGTAAGGGTTAGAACTAACTCACTAGTGAGTCGAAGCGTGTTTCTGAATTTTATTTTACTGATCATCTGTTTCTTGCTTATATATACTCATAATTCACAGTGCATCATTTTTACAAATGACATGGATACTACTCAAAGATTGATCGACACTTTCACATATTATTTTCCATTAGAGCTGCTTTAAGTCACCCTTTACCTTCACATTATTGTGTTCCTTAGGGCCGCTGGAATGCCAAAAGTTAGAATAGGTGTTGTGGGAGCTGGTACAGCTAACATTTTTGAGGAGGCTTTGCAATCGTCAAAACAACTACTTGATGTGGCATTTGCACCCTCAAAAGGTAAGACACGTCTAAAATCACGTCTCATGCATGACACATGATATTCATTATTTGTGGATACTATTTGTTTGCCTGATGTTTTTAAAGTTTTTGCCTGGATCATTTAAGTATTCAATCAAATAAGATGATGATACGACCTTGAAAAAGACAAATGTAGTCAAATGGAACATCAGAATTATATAAATTACGCCAAAGAAATATGTCAAGTGTTCAAGATAGAATTGTTTCTGGTAGCTTTTATTCTTCAATCTTTTACTCTGTTATGATTGTTGCTCATCAATCAATTTGGCAGGTATTTGTAATTTCACTCTTTTTAAAAAAAAATATCTGGGAAGACACCGTAGACTATTATTCATATTACAAGTGTATGCATCTGGATTTGATTTGAATCCTTCTATAGAAATGTATTAATTATTATTGTCCTTCAAATATCAAAATTTGATTTATATTTTCTCCTATTGTATCTTTCAGCAATAGGCAAGATCTTGGCTTCCGAGCTTCCAAAGTTAGGGAAATCAAAGTGCAGTGTCTTATATCCTGCTTCTACTAAGGCAGGCAACGATATTGGTATGCAGTATACTCTTTTTCTTCTACATTCTGAGGCTATTCTCAATTGGGTAATGTGATACCAATGATTTTTTTTTTAAACTAAAAGTCACTTTAGTTTCCTCATGCCATAACTATAAGTACAAGATTTTTTTTGAACTGGAAGAATTGCTATTAAATTGTTGCCTACAGTTCACTGTTGGCTTTTTTTCTTCTATCGATGTATAAGGTTTAATTGAGTAGCTACTCTATGTAGCAAGTCCAATTTTCAAAATACTTTAAATTTATGAATTAATTTATAATATTAGTTCCAAATTGGACAAATTAATTATAATAGCATTCCCTCTACATAAGTATATGCATCTCTATACTTCAAATTTATGTAAAATTAGAAAATTGCGGGTAAATTCCAAATTTTTTATGTTATAATCATTTAAAAATAAGGAGCTTTTATTTGGAAGAACTTTAAGGAAGAGGAAGTTATTTATAGTACTTGTAATTTGACCGTGGGAGATTAATGGTGCTTGAAACAAGATGCTGGCTTGTATTGCTAAAATTATTTAGTCTTTGTTAAGACACGACTGAAGATCAAACACACAATAGAACTATATTACGATATGGACATGTGCTATTTTGTGGGGTCTTTGAGGTGAGAGAAACAACTTAATCTTTTGAGGGAGTGAGAGATCTCTTGATAATATTTGGTCCCTCAATAGATTTAATGTTTTTCGTTGGGCCTCAGTGACCAAGTATTATTGTAATTATTCGTTAGGTCTGATTTTGCAGGATTTGAAGCCATTTTTGTAGGCTCACTTCCCCCTTTTTTTTTGTATTCTTTCATTTCTATCTCAATCAAAGCCAATAATTTTTTTTATCAAAGCTCTTGATATAACAGGTTTACCATGTCAATAGCCTTTCGAGAGGGCTTTGTCTCTCTGAAAGTCCCTACCATATGAAACTAAGCCACAATATTCTCCTCCCTCCTAAGAACCCTAATTATTCCGTTTAAGTAAGACACTAATCACTATGTCTATTACTATGCCCTTACCCATAATAAACTACTATTCCCAACCTAGCCCTTATTGGTACTCTCAAGTCTCACGTACTGAGTACTCCCATTCTCCAAACACTTGGTTGTACAACACTCGTTACAACAATAATATCAGTAGCTTGAATTGGTGGTCGACGATGGTGGATAGTGTTGAACCTAGTTTGGAAACAAGTGTGTGAGGCAAAAGAAAAAACCTTGGGCAAGATGTCTTGGGGCAAAAGTGTCTCGTTCGATGCGTGTAGACGGATGGTAGCGCAACACGAGGAAAAGGATTGCAAGTGACCACCAAGGGTGGTGATGGCCGATGCATGAAAGTGCCAATAGAAGATGGCCAATGGTGCAGATGTGGAAGGGACGAATGAGAAGAATCCTAGCGGCCCTTGTCTCTTGGTCAACAAGGCTTAGCAAAGAGGCAGTGGCGTGGTAGAATAGAACCCATCGCGGCCAGGGTTTCTCTTCACATGAGTGGGGTCTTTCCTTCTTGAGTCTATTTGTTTTTCGGTTCAAAATAAATAAAAATGACCCAATCCAACTTCTCTTCTATGATTCCATCATCTTTTCTTCTTTTGAAAAAAGTGGGCTACAATCCAACCCTTAAAAAACATCCCATGAACCCCTCCTCAATAGATTCATGAAGATTTTCATGTGGCTAGTTAGATGACTCCTTAAAATGGATTATGGAATTTTCGATGGGCTAGACACATAGCTAGCAAGTGATCCTAACCCCACTCTAGCCCATCCCTACACCACCATTTCATTAAAAAAAATAAAAATAGAAACAAATATCCAGACACAAATATAAAAATTAGTTATCATTTGTTCTAACCCTAACCTTAGACACTATAGCTTCTTCTGAGTTCCTCTTCTATGTGCACAACCTGCCATGTTATGCCACCAATATTCATGTTGCTTGTGCCTCATTTGCTTGCTACCGTACATGCCCGACCGAGTGATTGTCGTGGGCCCTTTCCTCCTCGATTCTTTGTCCACTTGTCGTCTTGATTTTCTGCCAGTGTGCTCCCTTTCCTATCTTCCCCCTCGACTTCTTCTTCCTTTCCTTGTGAGACTTCTATTGTTGATGTTTCGCGCGCCAACTTTCTTGTTCTTTGATTTATCCCTTCTCCTTTATGGATTCTCCGTTTCTTTTGTTGATCATGATATTGATGCTATCGTTCTCTTCCATCCAACCACTCTTTTCCTTGACTATGCATCATTGTCTCACATGGGTTCAAGGATTTTTTGCACGAGAACTGATCTTACCTTTGCGTAAGATTGACGCCTCGCTGCCACTTTTTGACTCTGCTTACTCTTTTATACCTTTTGGACTGTGTTGTTACTCAATTCAAGTCCGTTTCGATCATTTTCCTTTTTTTTCTTTGATTTGTTCTTTTTTTTACCTTCGGTTGATTAAAGGCCTCCAAATGTTTTTTCATCTCTTTCACAATCTGTTTCATTTATGCTCACCACGTCTTTTTTTCTCTCCTGGATACTTGGATCTTCAACAATACCTTGAAGAACATACTCGGATACCAATTTGTTAAGACACCACTAATGATCAAACACACAATAGAACTATATTGCAATATAATGGAGTTACAATGTCAATACGCTTTTAGAACTATATTGCAATATAATGGAGTTACAATGTCAATAGGCTTTCGAGAGGGCTATGCCTCTCCTAAAGTACCTACCATGAGACAATGCCAAAATTTTTCTTTCTTCTAAGAACCCTAATTCCCTCATTTCTGAAACACCAATCACAACTACTTTACTTCTATGTCCTTACTCATAATATACTAATATACCCAACCTACCCTTATTAGTACTCTACTCATATACTAATATTTCCAACCTACTCTTTATTAGTGTTCTCACACAAAATCTCATATTTTGTTCACAAACTGATTTCTCTTTATGCATGTAGTATATAATTTATTGACTAACATATTGATACGATCCCGAAGGTGACGAAAGTATACAAGCGGCGGAATAGGAAGTGAAGAGTAGTTTGTAGGACTTTAATATTGTTTTATTTACGTTATTAGATTTATTATGTTAATGAAGGGTAGTTTAGTAATTTCTATGGTTTAGTATAAATAGGAAGAATTAGGTCATTGTTATTTTATCCAAGAACTTGAGGCTTTGCTCTGGTTTTTGGGAAGAAACTCAATACAATTTATTCATTATTCAATCAAGCTTGTGTTAGTTCATAACATTTTGGTATCAGAGCCATTCGATTCGGGGAAGATGGTCGAAACTCGGATGGATGTTCGGATGCAGGAATGTGAGGAATCGAATAAGGAATTGAAGGAACCGAGCAAGGAAGTGAAGGCCAAGTTGGACGACGTCGAGGTGATGCGAGGACTTCAAACATCGTTCGAGCGGAAGTTTGAGAGGGAGTGTGTCAACCGCGGGGGAGCCGGTGCAGTCGGGCTCGAGTGCGGCGGTATGGGGGGGCTGATCGGGTCGGGGCTGGTCGGGTCAGTCGGGTTGGAACGGGGACAAGGGAATTGGGGGCCGGAAAATGCGGACCGAAGGTACGGGGGACAAGATGTGCGGAGGGTGCGCTAGGAGGATGAAAGACCCTGGATGTACGACGATTGGAACGATCGGGGTGACCGAGGTTGGGAGGATTATGACCGGGGCGAGTGGGGGGATCGATTCGAGCAAGCTGGACCTAGAACAGGGGGACGGGATGGACCGGGAGGCGACAGACGAATGCGGAAGCTTGAGATGCCGGTCTTTAAGGGCTTATTGGAGGAGTATCCGGAAGGTTGGCTCAGTCAGGTCGAGCGATATTTTTGGGTTAACCGATTGATGGGATGAGAACGGATCGACGCCGCGGCGTTGTGTATGGAAGGGGAGGCATTGGAATGGGTACAGTATGAGGAAGATAGGGGGACTATAGGATCATGGGAGGAATTTCGGGAACTCTTTCTCGAGCGGTTCCTTTCAACCGTGCATGATAATAGGTATGCTAAGCTGATGAGTTCACAGCAGACTGGGACAGTGAAGGAGTACCGGAGGACGTTTGAAAAATACTCGAGGGGGATGAGAGATATTAGTGATAGGGCGCTGGAAGGAAAATGGGAGAGTGGGCTGAAAGAGGGGATCCGTAGTGAGATGAGAAAGCTGAGACCGGTGGGGATGAAGGAGAAGAAGAGGTTAGCCCAGGCAATTGAGGATGACCAAATTTACAGAGCTCAAGAAAGGAGGACGGGGTTCTCAGGGGGGCAAAAGAGTGGAGTTTTTGGTGCTACCAAAGGCACAAGTGGGGGAGCTGTAAAAACACCGGAGAGTGACCCTAGTAGGACGACTAGTTCGGCCTTAACAGTTCCGTTTAAACGGTTGACAGATAGCAAGGCCAGTGCTCGCAGGGCGAAGGGGCTTTGTTTTAGGTGTGACGAGAAATTTTTTCCCGGCCACAAATGTAGCAAGAAGGAGCTGCAGTCTTTAGAGATCCGAATAGTGCGTGATAGGGATACTTTTGGAGGGTCAAAGGAGGGCAAGAGTGATTGCTCGGAGCAGGAGGATGAGGATGAGGAATTGGGGGTTGCCAAGGGAAATGAGGAAAGTCGTGGCCTAGCAGCTTTGTCCCTGAACTCCATGGCAGGGTTGAGTTCTTCAAAAATATTGAAGGTTGCGGGGAGGATTTTAGGGTTACGAGTGGTAGTCCTTATTGATACGGGGGCCACCCATAATTTCATTTCTGACGTTGTGGTGTCCAAGTTGAGATTACCTTTGGAACCGTCCGGGGGGTATGGGATTACGTTGGGTACAGGAGATTCTGTACGCACAGCTGGGATTTGTAGGAATGTGGAGTTATGCTTGAAAGAGCTGCAGATCGTGTGTGATTTTCTGCCCCTACCTTTGGGAAGCGCAGATGTGGTTTTGGGAGTGGAGTGGTTACGAACCCTAGGACTGATTCAGTTTGATTTCTGCTCTCTGGAAATGCGTTTTGGTATAGGGAGGTGGAAGGTAGAGTTGCAGGGAGACCCGGGGTTAGTCAAGGCTCAGGTGTCTTTGAAGTCTATGATGAAATCGTTAAAGCCTGAGGACCAGGGTCTACTGGTAGAGCTTAGTATGATTGAGGCACGAGAATCTGATCTTGGCCAGGGGAATAGCTTACCGGATCTTACCCGAGTACCTAGAGAGTTACATGAGCTGATAGAGTCGCATTCAGGGCTGTTTGAATCATTGGCAAGTCTACCTCCTCATCGGAGTTATGACCATTCGATCGAGCTGGCAGCGGGAACAAACTCAGTGAATGTGCGACCCTACCGGTATCCGCAGTATCAGAAGAATGAGATTGAAAAACTAGTAAGAGAGATGTTACTGGCAGGCGTGGTCCGCCCGAGCACTAGCTCATTCTCGAGCCCAGTGCTTTTGGTCAGAAAGAAAGATGGAAGCTGACGTTTTTGTGTTGACTATCGCGCTTTGAACTTAGCCACTATTCCAGACAAGTATCCAATTCCGTTGGTGGATGAGTTGTTGGATGAGTTGCATGGGGCGACGGTTTTTTCAAAGATTGATTTGAATGCAGGGTATCACCAGATAAGAGTTAAGCCGGCCGACATACATAAGACGACCTTTAGAACCCATGAGGGCCACTACGAACTCGTGGTCATGCCTTTTGGGCTGCGAAACGCGCCAGCAACGTTTCAGTCGGTAATGAATGAGATTTTGAGGCCGTGTCTGAGGAAATATGCCTTGGTTTTCTTTGACGACATCTTAATTTATAGTAGGACCCTTGGGGATCATCAGGGGCACCTGGCCCATGTTTTCCGTATACTCCGAGAGCATGCTTTCGTGGCCAATGCAAAGAAGTGCAATTTTGGGTTGCAGAGTATTGAGTATCTGGGGCAGTTCATTTCAGCTGGGGGGGTGTCTGCAGATCCAGCCAAGATCGAAGCGATGGTGGGTTGGCCAAGTCCTAAGAACATCAAAGAGCTACGAGGGTTCCTCGGGTTGACGGGGTACTACCGTCGTTTTGTAGCCAACTATGGCTCTATAGCTTTTCTGTTGACTCAGTTATTGAAGAAAGGGAAGTTTGTTTGGAGTGAAGAAGCAGAGGACAGTTTTCAGAGATTGAAAAATGCCATGAGTAGCGTGTCGGTTTTACGGTTACCTGATTTCGATCTACCTTTTGTGGTAGAGACCGATGCTTCGGGAGTGGGTGTCGGAGCGGTGCTTATGCAACAAGGGCAGCCTCTGGCCTATTTTAGTAAGGCACTTCCTGTGACCCACAGGGTGAAACCAGTCTACGAACGTGAGTTAATGGTGATAGTGTTTGCTGTTCAGCGTTGGAGGGCCTATTTGTTGGGCCACCATTTTGTCGTTCGAACGGACCAACAAAGTTTGAAGTTTCTTCTAGAACAGCGAGTAGTGGATGGGGATTATCAGAGATGGATCGCTAAACTGATGGGATATGACTTCAGCATTGAGTATAAGAAAGGGCTAGAGAACCGAGCAGCGGATGCCTTGTCGCGTGCGCCGCATTTGTCTGAATTCGGAATGTTGAGTATGGTGGCTGGAGTAAATACGGCTGTGTTTGTACAGCAGGTCCGTGAAGATGCGAAGCTGTCTAAGATAGCGGAGTTACTGGCAGCTAATGAGGCGGGTCCCCCGGGGTACTCACTAGTGGGTGGGGTTCTGCTGTTCCAAGGACGATTAGTGCTTCCTCCTACATCACCAACGATTCCGTTATTGCTGTTAGAGTTCCATGGCGGGGCAATAGGGGGGCATTTTGGAGTTCTAACGACGTATCAACGCCTGGCTAAGGAAGTTTATTGGTCTGGAATGAATGCCCGGGTTTGAGCATTTATAGCTGAATGTCCGGTGTGTGTTCAGGCTAAACATCTTTCTTTGTCTCCAGCTGGGTTATTACAGCCTCTGCCAATTCCTGAACGGGTGTGGGAAGATATTTCGATGGATTTTATAGAAGGACTTCCACGATCGAAAGGGCATGACACGATCTTGGTCGTTGTTGACCGACTATCTAACTATACCCACTTCATAGGCCTTCGACATCCGTTTTCTGCACTAGCGGTAGCGAAAGTGGTTTTACGAGAGGTGGTACGCCTTCACGGGATTCCCAAGAGCATTGTGTCAGACCGGGAAAAGGTGTTTACTAGCTTGTTATGGGAAGAGCTGTTTAAGGCCTCAGGGACCAAATTGTGTCGTAGTACGACATATCATCCGCAAACCGATGGTCAAACAGAGGTGGTAAATAGATGTTTGGAGTCGTATCTCTGGTGTTTCGTGATGCATCAACCGAAGGCGTGGTATCAGTGGTTGTCATGGGCGGAGTACAGCTTTAACACATCCTATCATTCATCCACGGGGTTGACTCCTTTCGAGATTGTTTACGGCCGTGCCCCACCATCGATATTGGGGTATGATCACGGCGTCAGCCCGGTGGCCGAGGTGGATTCTCTCATGTTAGATCGGGATAGGGTGTTAAATATGTTGAAAGAAAACTTGAGGAGGGTGCAGAAATCGATGACGGATAGAGCGAATGCCAAACGACGAGATGTGGAGTTTCAGGTAGACGACTTGGTCTATATTAAACTCTGTCCTTATCGCTAGTCGTCTTTAGCAAAATTCAAGCACCCTAAGTTGGCCCCAAGATTCATAGGGCCGTACCGAGTGTTGGCGAGAGTTGGCCCCGTGGCGTATCGTTTGGACTTACCACCGACAGTACGGATTCATCCAGTGTTTCATATATCGGTTTTGAGAAAAGCAGTGGGCTCGTTGGTTGCAGTTATGCATACACCATTGATCGCGCTAAGGTGTGTTCGCAAAATGCGAATATTATAAATGTTTTGCCGCGATTTGCAAAGGCAAGTATACCTTATCGTTTGTAGCAAGTTTTTAAAAGTAAGTAAAGTCATCTCCACAGGGAATTATGTCTTACTTCAATTATCTATAAGTTATTGACTTGTGAGGTTTG
>JBBMEF010000014.1:8589057-8612658 GCA_037832685.1 Sicyos baderoa | reverse complement strand
TTTCTATCACTAATTGAGCTTTACTGGTGATAGAAACTCAAGTTGAATTTCTATCACTCATAGAAAATTCAAGCGAAATTTTACTCTTTCTTGGTGTAGGTTAAAATCAAAATATCATATTAGCAACAACTCCAATATAGAACGTATCAGTTTGTGGTGAAGTGTGATTATTTTTTTTTCTCCCTTTTGTCATTTTTTAGTTCAGCATAAAAACTTCTCGCTGTGAAATCACACAGCAATTAACATAAAAGTTGATGAGTTCTCTCTAAATTCGCAGTAGATATTAAAATTAAAAATCAAATCGAAATTTGAAAATGGCAACACAATTTAGAGATCAAGCGTTGGGTGGTCGATTTTGAGAAGCTGCTTCTTCTTGCTTAGTTTCTTGCAGGGTTTGGACCGCCGGAAGAGCTGCGACGGGGGCGGAGGAGACATTGACCATCGGCGGCGGCGGGGGGCTGATCCTTCCGTCGATGCAAGACGAGCATTTGGTCTCCGCCCAAGTCTCCAAGTCGAAATGGCCGTAGCCCATTATGGTCTTCCCCGAGCACAGCCGCCCCACCACGACGGCGACCACGGCGAACACAATGATGACGACGAGAACCCCGATGACCGGACCGACGGAGCCGCTGCCCGAATGGCCGCCGTACGGTTGCTGCATTCCCGGCGCCGGCGGAGATTGTGGATCAATCGGGAGAGACATTTTTTTTTTTGTTTTTTTTTTTTCTAGTACAGAAACAGAGTCACTTTGAGAGGAAAGGCATTGCAAGGAATGGGCAATGAAGAAAAAGATGTTTCTTTTTAGTGTAAATTGATGGAAACAATAAGAACCCTGAGCACTGCTAAACGACGAAAGCAAAAAGGCAATGTATCAGAAAAGTTGGAATCTTTGGGAGTGTTCAAACTCCCATCTTTTTCCCAGATTGTGTCCTTTTTTTCTTTTAACTAATATAATATATAATAAACAAAATGTCAAAATGAATGACCATCCACTCTGAGTGCTCTAATTATTAGAAAATGAGATTTCACGTCAAAATCAATTGTCAACGAGAAAAATAACATATATCTCTTATAAATGCTTGTTTGTAAGATTCCTCCACTTTCTAATGTGAGATATTTGTAAGATTTTAACATATCCTTTCAAGATGGTGACTCTTAGAAAATTTGGGATAAGTCCAATCTATCATCTTAAAAGTTATTTTTTAAAAAAGTTATCAAATGAATATATGAATTGAGAGTTTTGAAAATAAGTTTGGTTGTGAGGAGTTTTGTGGTGTTACAAGGGATTTATAGAAGATTAAATCTTATTTGGATAAAAAAAATTATAAATAGTTGCCACAAAAAACTCTTATTTAGATTTTTTTTTTTTTTTTGATATCCATGACTGTCCGGGCCAGCTTTCGCACACCTCGACTAATGTCACGAGATATACTATCTGACCTTACAACATTCGAATGTCAAGAAAATCTGTAAGAAATTAATTCCTAGATAGGTCGTCATCATGGATTGAACTCATCACCTTATACAATTTAGATAAATTAATTATAAGTTATTGTGGCAGAAAACTCTTGTTTGTACAGAAGTTTATGGAAATTTATGAATGTTTTATTTACTGATTTTAGAAAAGTTGGGTTAGGGTTAGATCAACCTTTAAACAAATTCTCTATTCAAACCCATCTAATTAAGCCATTTAAAGTATGGTTAATAGAATCAAAGGGAAAAAAACCTCACTGTGCATAATTTCAAAAGTTAGTGTCTTTTCAAGAAGATAGATAAACAAACAAAATAATAAGCACAGCAGAGCATAGTTTTATAGAATCTGTTTCAGACATACAGAAACTGGCTTAGTAGCATTGGCTGAAATGGCTCAGTTCTGTCACGTGAAGCCTCTGAAAATGATTTTCAAACATATGCTCATTTAACATATTTCTAATAACCCTTTTCTTTTTCTGTTTACACTTTTCCTTTTCTTTGTTCTGTAACTTCAAACTTTTAACTCACAAGATCAATCACAGCCATTGAGTTTGAATCAATAAGGTTTTGATATCTGAGACAATCAAGAGGTTGTTTTTACCTCTTGAAAAATGTTCAGGCAACCTGTTTTGTGATAGTTAAAGTTAGAAATCATTTAGCCGCGACCGAGAAATCTAAGTCATCGTCTACCAAGCAAGAAAAACTGGGGGCTGAAGCGAAACTGAGATTAAATGTCATTAAAAATAGCATCTTGCCTTCTGTGAGTTGCATTGTAGCGAACCCGACAATGCAAATGCAGCCTAAATATATACAGATCCAAACCTAATCCTGTTTATAGAATGTGTACAAAAAAAATGTGCATCGCCTCCTCTTGTCCTAGCGCCATCTTTCAAGTATAATACCACTTCTATAAGTACAAAAACTAGGTCAGGGCGGTTGCTCGAACAGTGGCGACCAATGAGAGTTTGTTCAAGATTTTGTAACTTTTGTTGTTAAAACGAGGCATGGGGAAAGATGATATCTATCCCAGCTCCATGTGCACGGGGCGGCTAACATCCTCGGTCTAGAATTTAACTGTAAATAGCGACGATTGTAGTTCAGAGGTGCGGCACTTCCCTTTTATGAGTGTCCTTGAGATAGCAAAGTGATGGTTGTTTATGGCACTGGCAGGAGAATTACTTGGAAGGTTCGTTGAAGGGCTATTGTTCAATTAAAAACACAGGTCAGATGCAAGGAAAACATACAAGAATCGACATTGAGTACAACAGAAAGACGACAAAAAAAAGAAAAGAAAATCAGAGGAGAACATTTACAAGCTTGTGTTGTGTTTCATCAATGTATAATGTATGGTTGATAAGTGCATGAGCAAGAGTTAGTATAGCTACCTACGGCACGACAGATAATCATTTGCAGCCGATGTTCGGAGAGATTTTTGCATGTGATTTCTTTTGGCATGAAGGTGGTCCTGAGGACTCAATAGTTTTTCCTTAGAGACCATAGAATTCAAAAATTAATGAGATGCTTTAAGGCATAAACCCAATAAGTCACGCTATAAAAGTAAAAACTAACCAAGCCCTTCATTGTCGAAAATGCTGGCGTGGGGATCAAAACATTCGAGTCATTTGAGGATTTTAAGAAAGGATGATCAAGGAGCTTCATGGCTGTTGGTCTGTCAGCTGGATTCCTTCGGAAGCAAGACTCGAGGAAATCTTTCCCTTCTCGAGATAGCTTTTCTGGGATAGGTGGGGTTTTATTCAGCACCTTGAACATAACTTGATGCTGGAAAGTCAAAAATGTAATTTATCGTTCGTTCATCGACATTTTGGAAAAACGAAAGAACATAGCTGCTAACTAACTATTTTTTCTAACAGGCTCACCCCTTCAAACTCACTCCATGGAGGCTTTCCATTCAGCATTTCTATTATGGTGCAACCTAGACTCCAAATATCAACTGCCAAAGCAAGATCAGGATTGGCATCTTTCAACATAGCTGCCTTTATGACCTGAACATGAAATCAGAGTTAAAAGAGAATGTGCAGTTTTATCTAAGATAAAGTCCAGTCGACACTCGACCGTGATACATACCTCCGGAGCCATCCAGTACGGACTACCCTTCAAAGAAAGATCGTACTGTCCTGTCAGCTGAGAAAAAAAGAGATTAGTAAATATGATAGGAACCTATCTTGGTATTTATTCAATAGGGATATTTAAGGAATTCTCCGAGTGAGATCGAGGCCTAACCATTAGTCAATACATTATTCCTATCTATATCAGACCCAAACTAATTACTATATGGGCACCAAGCTTAACTAACCTAACTAACTATTAGATAACATGAATTTCACCTCAAAAGCAATTGGTTATAAGGGGAGTAGCCCATATCTCTCCAACATATTGGTTGCAAGGGGAGTAGCCCATATCTCTCCCACACTTTTTGAGTACAAATTGGGAGAGGGGGATTACAAATACCGATTTCAAGGATCGAACCCGTGACCGTGGAGAAGAAATAGATTGACACCAAACCAGATAACCAAACGCGTCACCGACCCATTCGGTCCATATCTCTCCAACACTAACTATAGTGATGAATTAACAAATCTACGAATATGGGGGTCTATCAAAATAGTAAAGCCTTTATGAGAAGTATAGGACACAAGTTGAAACAGTTAGCACAAGTTGAACATTAGCAATTAAATACTTACATGTTTTGCCATCCCAAAATCTGCAAGTTTGACAACGCCTGAAGAGTCAACTAGTAAGTTTGCACCTTTGATATCCCTATAGAAAGCGCAATAAAATGGGAAAAGAAAAAAATCAAAAGCATAGCTAATCCCAATAATGCCCACACTACTATCCCCAAGATATGCCTAAACAGTATTCTTACAGCGAGAGAAAGCAAAAGCATTGTAATGACTTTCTTTTGCCATTCCATCTTGTCTTCATCAACGGGAATGGAAAATTTGTCACATGGAGAAAGAGTTTGTATTGTACCTGTGGATTGTTTTTTTGCTATGCAAGTAAGCCAGTCCAGAGAGAATATGACGGGTGAAATTGCGAACTATAGATTCTGTAATGGCTCCACAACGTTCCCGGACAAATTTATTTATCGACCCAGGAAAAACATACTCCAAATATATATAGAAATGATCATCAATCTACATTACAAAAATGAACCCAAAAGGTTTTAGAGTTATCAAGTAGGAGTAATTCCTGATACAAAATATAGCGCAGAACACTTACTATTTCACTTCCATAATACTGTACAATATTTGGATGTTTAAGTTGACTGAGAACTTTAATTTCCTGAGACAAGAAATGAGTTACATGGCATACGATCAGTTAATTCATCACTAGATCTATAAATAAATGTTTATTGCATCAAAGCCTGTAAAAAGCAAGCTCAAGGTGGTATAGATGGTCTATGAAGCACGGACACTTCATTTAGGACGAAGTGTCGGACACGGACACGCCTCGGACACGCGAATTGAAGTATCCATTTTTTTAATTTTTTTTTTTAATAATGGACACGGCAAGGACATGTCTAGGACACACGGAGGAGGCGAGGACACGGGAAGG
Source organism: Sicyos baderoa (assembly GCA_037832685.1). Classification (NCBI taxonomy): domain Eukaryota; kingdom Viridiplantae; phylum Streptophyta; class Magnoliopsida; order Cucurbitales; family Cucurbitaceae; genus Sicyos; species Sicyos baderoa. Next base: position 8,607,609 of record JBBMEF010000014.1, on the reverse strand, counting down.
ACACGTTGACTGACTTTTTTTAATAAAAAAATAAGTTTTTTAACGAAATATAAGGCTAATTTTATTTATTATATTAAGCCCACTTATAAACCCACGTTTTTCATATTTAAATAACAAAAAAAAAGAAGTTATACCTAATATAATATTGAACAAAGAAGAAAGTTCTCTAGTACTCTATACTATTATTTGTCGCCACCTCCAAAAACTTTACAGTTTTTATCTTCTTCAACTCTTTGTCAATCCTTCGATTTAAACAACATCGAGTGTCTCTCCAAGTCGTTGGTACATCTTCATCCACATGGGAGTGTATTTCCAAATTAAACTTAATATAACATGTTTTCTTTTAGTTCAATTGTCGTAAGATTATGTTAGTTATTATTTTATTCTAATTATTTGTATATATATATATATAATCGACGTGTCTCTAACGTGTCCGTGTCCTAGTTTTTTAAAAATTGGCGTGTCGCTGTGTCATGTCGTATCCCGTGTCCCGTGTCCGTGCTTCTTAGTAGATGGTAAGGTCAAAAGAAGAATAGTAACGACTCGACTCGTACATTTGGTCTTTTACAATTAACAAAGAGTATGAATTGGACGTAACATACTATCGTGTGGGAAATGAAGCTACTTTATCGTTTTGAAAAGATCATTGGATCAAGATGGTTCCCTCTATATATGCTTCCCTCGCATGCATAATCTGGCTAGTAAAAAGGATGAAACCAACCATCATGGAGTGGCTCAATTAGTCAAAGAGGGCCTTGGATTGCATAAAGTGATGGTTTCAATTCATGGTGGCCACCTACTTAGGAATTAATTTCCTATGGGTTCCTTGGCATCCAAATGTTGTAGGGTCAGGCGGTATGTCCCGTGACATTACTCGAGGTACACGAAAGCTAGCCCGGACAGTCACGGATACAAAAAAAAGATGAAACCATTGAAGGGACTTGAGATGGAACCAATCAGTATTGGAATTTGGTGTTGAAAATTGAGGAATTCGGCGTTCATACACAAGCTCTTGCTTAGATCACAGTCAACCAAAGTCAAGATATTGTATTATGGAAAGGTGACCCCAATGTATTTTGTCTATTCAATCCCTTTTGGTAGAACTTGCACACTATCCACAAGATCCCCATAGTCCCATGTACAGCTCCATATGGAAAGTTAAGTTTCCAAAAACAGATCAAATTCTTCTTCAGGGAAATTGCTCATAAGGCCATAAACACGAACGACAAACTATAGATATGGTCTTGTCTCCACAATGGTGCGGCATTTGCCAGATAGATAATGAATCCCAGCAGCACCTATTACATACTTGTTCCTATGCTACGAGATTTTGGGACCAACTAAGGTATGCTTTTCCAGTGTTTTAAAATTCGCGCTCAGGCGCTAGGCGACCCCTTAGCGCCTCGCCATGGTCGGGTGAGGCGAGCATAATTAGGCGCGCGCCTAACCGCGCCTTGCGTGAAGCCCCGAGCGCAGAAAGGCGCGCGCCTTGTGTTTTATAACCAAAACAAAAATCTATAACTAAAAAATACTTCAATGATGCTTGAACTAAACTATCAAGAAGAAAGAAATGATAAAGATGAGAGGAAAACAAATAGAAGAAGAAAAGAAAGGCATGGAAATGAAAAATCTGGAAAAAAAAACATATAAAATGAGTAAAGGAAGATGAAAAGACTTTTAACATTGATTTGAATTTTTTACATTAAAAGTCTTACGGAGCTCAAGAAGATAAACTTAAATGATAAATGATGTTTAGATGAGATGAAAAGACTATTTCTATTTGTTTGTTCTTTTAAATGAAATTATTATTATTAATATTGAAGGTTTAAACTTGTAATGATTTTAATGTCTTTTTTATTTATTGATTTATATTATTAGTTTTTTGTATTTTAATTTTAAATTTTGAAGTTTATGTATGATTATGGAGTGTTTAAATTTTATTTAGTTCTCTATATTAAATTGTGTGTATATATATATATAAGTGTTTTTTTTTATATATAGTGCGCCTTACGTATTAAAGCCCTCGCCTTTTGGTGCGCTTTGCGCCTCAGGCTCCAAAGGGGCATTGCGCCTTAGTGTGCCTTGAGCTTTTTAAAACACTGTGCTTTTCTGTGTCATACTGCATTGCCCCTTGACCAACCAGGCTTGCTTCATTACACTCTTGGAGGACACCCTTTCAAGGATAGGAAGAAGCTAATTTGGGAATCTTTTATGCGCGCCTTTTTTTGGGGGACATGGCATGAATGCAACAGAAGAATATTTCAAGATAAAGCATTCAACTTCTCTACTTTTGATTTGATTGTCAATATGGTTGTACCATGGTGCAAACATTCAGCTCTTTTTGTAGACTATTGTTACTCTTCCATTCTCTTTAATTTGAGGGGTACAAATGTAGTTATTTGCCAACTCGGGTCATGTAATTTCACCAATCAATGAATGAAACTGTTTCTTATTAAAAAAAAAAAAGGAAAAGGAAATGAGGGTATGATTTATCCAGCTTTAGATTAATGTGTACAGTCATTGGCAGCTTCCATGTTTATAGGGGCAGAACAAATTGGATAGAGATACAATCTAAGAAATATGTATGGTGCACCATTAATCAAGCTCAAACTTGGAGACCTCATACCAACTTGGTCGTCTCAAGTAGGATCTAAGTAGCCCTTAGGAGTCATATACTCATTGTTTTTTAGTGATAGTATATAGACAAGGAAAAAGAATTTCGAAGGTTGCTCGTAAACATCTCCTTTGTCAAGAACTTCTCAGGACAGGAAATTTTCAGGATCAATTAAAATACCAATAGAGTCGTACTTGCTAAAGGAGAATTCGAGAAAGTAGATGACTTAATAGATACCTGCTCCAGTTGCTTTATACATTCAGCAGATTTAGGGTCATCCGGAATGAGGTCAACTTCTTTCATTGCACATAAAGCTCCAGTCTCTCTGGAAAGAATGAAAGTAACTATGAGGATGATTTCATTATCGCTTATTTACACGAGTAATATTACAACAGAGATGCAAAGCTTAGTTTACATTCATACCTGTTGGTTGCGAGATAGACGCTACCAAACGTACCACGGCCAATAAGCTTTCCTTTCTGCCACTGACCTTTCATAGATGAAATGTATGGCTTCTCAATAACATAGTGAACATTAGCAGGAAGAGATTGTGAAGAGGCTACTAATGGAGGAGGAAGAGGCAATGGATGAGCATTGACATGATCTACACTAGTATTCTTTTGTGACTTGTGATGCGGAGGAAAAGGCATATCATTCGAGGATCGAAGGGGAATGCTAATCGAACTTCGAGTGGTGGGGCTATGGAGAGGAGAAGGTTGAGAACTATGAGGAGATTTAAGGGATGGTACTATGGGAGAGCAAGTAGAAGGAGATTCCTGACATTCATGACGAGTCAAACCGAAAACAAAGCGATCTGCTGAACATGATCTCCGCGGGCTAACGACAGGGCTGGGTAAAATGCTGGTAGGAGCACTCCTAGATGCTGGAGTCTTCGGTGTCGAATTGTAGTTACCCTGAATTGGGGATCCCTTGCATTTGTTGTAAGGAGGGTGATCTAAAGAACGAAAAACAAATTCATTATTGAAATTGGATTTTTCTAAGCTCACAGGTTTAGCCCTAGAGGCATTAGAGAGTTCTAAGGTTAAATCCAGAGCCGCTCGCCTTAGATTCGTTGTTGCGTGATCAACGCTCTTCCTAACAGAATTTTCATTGAAAAAAAAGAATCATGTCAAAACCCCATTTCAGAAACAGAAATATTTACATCATGTCCGATATATAAAACAATACTCATGTACGTGGCTCGATGAGTCACAATCTATTTTTGTTTATGGTTCATATTAGACAGCATAGGTGATCATTATTTTATAAATCATGTCCGGACATAATTTCAGAAATCAACCGAAAAGAATGAGAAAATTCACCTGAGCGGAGTTTCGCCGCGAGCTTGTCCAGAGCTCAACGAATCGGAGTCTGAATGTCGGAACTCCGGCAGAGGTAAAGGCTGGGGCGAAGCCGGGCAGCACCAACGTTCAGAGCCGCCAAGAGGCAATTTCGGCTTCGCCGATGAATCGGGAAACGATCCGACGTCACTGTCCGTGAGATGTCGGAGCTTCCTCTGGCGGGTGAGCCGCCGCTGGGCGAGCGGCTCCGGGCGGGCATGGGAAAATTCAGAACTGCGAGCCGCTTTGTTTAGAAGGCGGGAATTGGAAGCGCTTTTGAGAAAGAAAGGCATTTAGCTATGCTGGCCGGAGCAACCGCCGCCGCCACCACCTGCCGGTTAAGACCACATCTGCGCGAAGCATAATCTTCACCGTCTCTTTTTCCCCCAAAAAGTATTTTAAAAAAAGGAAAAGTAAAATCCTTCCCTTTTTCTTTGACCAGATTTTGTGGTAGTTTGGAATTTGGATATGTCCGCCTCCAAGTCCAACCTATCTTTAGTAAACGCCTAATTTTCAATTTTGTTTTTTTGTTGGTTTAATCAATTTTGGGAAACAAATTAAGGGCTTTGAAAAGTCGATAAATGGAAATAAAGTCTTTCAAGTTTGGTAAAAAATTTTGGGACCGAATGGGTCGATGATATGATTTGATGTTGATTCATTTTTATTTTACGTGCGTTCCATCTTTAGAATCGATATTTATAAATTCCTCCTTCCAATTTATATTTGGAAAAAGAAAATGGAATGACGCGATCGCGATCGCGATGATTGATGTGGTGTCGTCCACAGGACGACACGTTGACTAGAATAAAAAATGTTAAAATCTGGAAATTATTAAATTAATAGGGATCATAAGTCCAACGACAGTGTGAGTACGGACGGGAGCAGAAAGTCATGGGCAAAATTGTAAAGAAGGGTTACGTTGGTCAATAATGGCGCGTGATGCAGACGCGCCCGACAGGCCACGATAGTAATTTACCACCACACACCTAGCGTGTGCCACGTTGGCTCTGAGTTTGTACATTATGAACCGGTCAAAGAATTGAGCTTTTTTTTTTCTTTTTTTTTTTCTTTCTTTTAAAGTTACTTGGTCGTGTTAAACGTTTCCTCCTTTTGGGGAAATTGGGATAGAAGTGTTTGTAGGTTGGGAAATTGGTCTAACCCTAAGTTTGGCAGAAGTGGACTTCACAAGATCTCTTAAAATTTCATAAACTATATAAATATCTAATAAATACTTCGTAAATATACTCAAACCACTAACAAATTGCACCTACAAACGAGATTTTATCACATTTGAGACAAACTTGTAGATTTAGTTCAAATATATAAAATAATTATAAATATAGTCAAAAAAAATTAGTAAATATAATCATGTTAACTAATAATATTTTTTTATAATACTATATTAATAATATATAATAGTAGGAGTAGATCCAGCTGATGTTTGGGGGCCAAAAATTATATTGTATAAATTGTTTTCTTATGTCAAATGTTCAATTTCCACACTCTTATATTAAGTTTCTAAACTTCAAACTTTGACAAATAATTTTTATTAATTAAAAAAAAAACTTAACTAATTGCTAATAATTTCAAAAAAAATTGATATAAATATCTATTTATTTTTTAAAGTATCAACTAAGTCTAAAATATGTCAACAGAGCAACAACTCAAACGACATCAATGTATACCTAATGATTTATAGGTCTTGGGTTTGAATCTCCCCACCCCTTAAATATTTAAATTAATTTTATAGTATTTGTATTTTAAATATTTGTTGAGTAAATAAATAATATAATATATAAAGAAGTTTCTTTTTGTCCATAAAAATAATAGATATTTTAAACACATTAAAAAGGGGGAAAATTGTAAAATATAAATAATAAAAATAACATAAAAAAATAGAGAGTTTCTTTTTGTCCCTAAAAATAACATAAAAAAGGTAAAAAAATGCAAAAGAAAAAATAAATTATAAAAAAACAAATGATTGAAAATATATGTTTAACAAATAAAAAGTACATTTCTCAAAAAACAAATAAACATAAAAAGTACAAACGAAATATAAATAAAGAAGAAGAAAAAAAAGTAAAGAAAAGGACAGGATAAGGAAGGAGAAAATACAACGGAATTTTTTTTAAAAAAAAGAGGCAAAAACTAACACCATTGAAGATTCAAACTACGACTGCCTGGGATTTTAGGAGGGCAAAAATTCACTGTGCCATATTTATGATTTGCTAATTTTGTAATCTTACTAATATTATACTATAGTTGTATATATAAAAAATTAGTCTTCATAGATCCGCCCGGGTATAATAATATATCAATCGGTATTTATAATACATTATTAATCCTTACGAATATAAATACTTACAAATTTACCAATATTTATGATTAATTTGGGAGAATAACACATCAAATACCATTTCACTTTTATCAAATGAAAGTTTCCAACTACTTTTCTAAACTCCCACCCCACCGACCTTTCAAACCACTCCATCCAAAAGCCCCATAAAAGTAAGAGTTTTGACCTTTTCTTTTGAGAAGGAAAAATGAGAATTTTGACATTTTCTTTTGCCTAGGAAAAGGACTGATTTTTTATTTATTATTTTTAGTATGTTGTAATTTTATTAGATATCAGCCATAAATTATGGTGAGAAATTCAAACAAATATTTTATTTGCATATATATATATATATGAGTTGAGTTTGAGTTATAGTTCTTTTATGTGAGTTTGTTGTAAAAAAAAGTTATATAAAATTCATTTTTTTTAGTAAGCAGACATTAAAGATTGAATTTAGGTTAAATTATTAAATAGTACTTTAAAAAGTTTCAAAATGATCAACTAACTTTGGATAAAAATCGTTAAAATTTTGTTTCTAATATATACATATATTAATAAAAATATTTATGAATATAATAAAATTTTGTTTCAAATTCTAGACACAAATAGTAAGAAAATGTAACAATCCGATTCTTAGACCGTAAGACTAACCCGAATTGTCACTTCGACGCTCGACAAAACGGTAAATTTTTTTACAGAGTTTTCTTTAAAATATGGGTATCCCGCACTTGGAAAAAATAGAACCGGGACATTTTTAAAAAATCCTTTAAAACAGACATTCCACAAAAGCGTTCCAAAACTATACAACAGTTAAACCAAACAGTAGAGCGAGTGCTCGTAAAAATAAAAGACATGTTCCAGGTTAAAACAATACAAAATAAAAAATAAAATACATGTTCCAAGTTAAAACAATACAAAATATCGCATGACCAAGCTAAGCAAACGAAGAAGGGCTAGACACGTGTTTATAACTAGTCTTTATTTCCCCCAGTTGCCTTAGCTGCATCGGTCAATCGTCCTGGTATAAACCTACACTTGTGGATGGAAGCCATAGCCAACATAAACGAAGGATGAGTTTTTATAAAAACTCAATAAGAGAAACATTCCACATGCGTAGCATGCTGATTGCTAGATTGTACGATCCTGAGCGTAAGTATACACGGTCAAAAACTGCAGCAAGTAGTAAGTATTTATATTTTATCGATTCCACATGGATTGATGTCTAGACTTACAATTTCTAAGAAAAGAGTCAATCATAAAATAAAAGTGTTTATTTAATAAGTGTTGGTTGTTTTGGTTTTAATAAACAAAATTTAAATACAATAAATTAAACATGCAATACAATGAGTAGAAAGTAACTATACAATCCTAGAGAATGTTAGATGCGAGAGACAATTAATGTGACTCTTGCTTCCTAACCAACCGAGTACTTCCACACTCAATAATTTTTTAAAGAACCAGCTTCTGCATGGATTTCATCTGAGAACTAAGCAACTCAAGTAATAGTGAGATTATTCCTAACACTCTAATTAACGAGCAACTATTCGTACAACCTATTATAGCATATTGGGTCTTCATGCAAGTCTTTCTTCTGAATATTGCAAGGCTTACGCGTGGATAGCTAGGCAACGCATAAGATTAAAATATAAGTTCAGTAGTGTAAATCTAATAAACATTCGCTTCTAACATGCATCTATTCATGTAAGTAATCAAAACTTCTATAACGCAGATATAGCATCAAAACGCAAGCAGAAGTTAAATCAGCTTATTTTATTCAACGACTAATGTTTAATACTAAGTCTACTTCTAATAAAAACAATAAAATGGAATTGATGCGGATGTGAAGTGTGCAGTCCCCTTGTCATCAGCTATCGCGAACACCACCAGTGCTTCTTCCTGAGATTCGGCCTAATCCTAAGATCAGTCGTCCATCTGATCAGCTCGCCCGTCTTCGACCTTCTTCCATGTATTTATAGAGTTGAATTACTTGGTGGACAAGTCCGAATGAGCTGGAAAATCTTCATTAATGCAAATCTCGTGATTTCCTCTTGATAATTGCTTGATTGACATCGTCATAATGAGTGATTGTATTCTCTGAATTGTTTCCTTGCCGATGTCATCTTTCGAAGGCAACTGCCACATCGGCACATTTGTCTAATGTTTGAGTGTTGCCATCCGTATTTTAGCCCCGTTAACTATTTATCCGCATAATCCTGCAATTTGTGAACTTTTATGACGTTTTCTATAACATTTCCGCAAAACAGTAATTGCAGTGACTGAAATATGTATGCATACATAATTCTATGTTTTTACTCTCATTTTCTCTAACTCGCACGCCTCTTTTCCTCAAAACTTAAGAATAATGCAAACTAAAGCAGTCTAAAATATGTTCTATTTGAGAGCTATCACATGCGAATATAGATACGAAGCAATCATGATATAACAAACAATTCTTTGAAACCACGACAAAAGGAAGTGACACATCTTAGCTCCAAGGAGCCCATGTCGTCTAGCCCGATGGCACTTGACATTGCCGCAGAGGAGTCTCACTCCCCGATGTCGTGAGACCTGAAGAGGCCACTACCTGACTCTCTCGTGTAGGACAGAGTGTCTAAATGCTAGGGTCTATCCACTAGAATTTCCTGGGCTATCCCAAGTTCCTCCAGCATGGTGGGGTGAACCCAAACACATCAAGTTTCACGCACGGTGCCAAGCCTAGAGTGGTCAAACCCATTCGACTTTTGCAGCTAGGAATTACCAGCCTATGTTGGTCTTCCCCCACCGCCCCCTATACAACTTAAGTCACTCGGTTAGGTTACACATACGGAAAACCAGGTTCCCAACCTATGCCAAGTTCCCAAGTGAAAACTATCGACCCTATGGTCAGTCTCACCAAACTTTGGGTCGATGTAGCAAGCATACCCTTAATAACGTGCAAAGTCTCTTACAACAGTAACCTCTATCTGTCCGAGTGTGTTGGTAGTGTCCGACCCTACACCCCTATGGGTCACCCCCTGACGTGTCACGCAAGCAACCCAAGCCACCCTAATGGCGGAAAAGAGACCCTGATGGGTCAAAAGGGGAAAATGGACTCTATGACCCATAACACGTATTTTCAACCTCAATGTAAGACAAGTCTAGGCATACATTCTACATGCTTTTCCTTATATACAATGAATAATCACAACCACGCAGTTGACATGCTATCAAATAATTCATACATTTCATGCTTCATCTCAGGTATATATACATACTCTCTACACCCTATCATTCGAGTTCAAAAACAACAACAATACATGCATCGTGCTTCGGTTCAAATGTGTAAAATAAACCATACAAAAATCAACATTCAACAAGCACTACAAGAATGAAATCCCCACAGGGTTAAGTTAAGAAATCAATCCTACTTAGCAGCTTGCACGTTGTGTCCATGGATATTGTAAAGACCCTACTCGAATAAGGGTCCTAAACCTAGGTCTTTACCACATGCATGACTTAAAAGCGGAATAACATTCATGAACATCGTAGACCCGTACTTAAAACTTTAAAAAGACAAACAATAAACATTCATAAAAACTTCTAGGAACATGTCTAACAAACTGCTAGGAACCTGTCCATGTTTCCAAGCCACATGTTCCAAGCAAAATATTTATAAAGCCTCCCTGGCAAGAGATATTTTAAATAAGAAAAGCAACTTTTTCATTCATTTTCAAACCAAAAGGACCAAACAGATGTTCATTCTCAAAATAAACCTAAGGGCTTTGTACCCTATCTAGATGCAATGAAAACATTCAGCACATTCTTAAGCTTAAACATAAATGACCCAGAGTACTCAGTTTCAAAATATAATAAATATCAGAAACAACAATTCCATGATTCATCCTTTGCACCTCCAGCCATCAAGGTCGCTACTCCAAGTTACCTGTGGATCCGCAAGTAATAAGGGTGAGTAAAACTGGTTTACTCAGTAAGAATCCCGACCGGGGTACAACACGTTAAAACTCATCATCTAGCTCAAGGTATACAAGTTAACACAAAAACTACTTTTCTTTCTCTTTCTTACTTTCTTTCTACTTCTTACTTTCTTTGCTTTCTTAGCTCTCTTTACTTTCTTAGCTTTCTTTACCTTCCTAGCTATTTTTTTTCTCTTAGCTTTCTTACAATCACTCGACCTGCAAGGATGCCCTTTTTCGGACTTATACCTTTAGGCTTTCCTAAACACAACAGTAATCTCGAGCTCTCAGTCTTACTTGCCCATCTTTTCTTGGCTATCTACTGTGGGTACAATGTCCTCAAGATCCCGATGGAGCTCTCCACTCGGCGCTGTAATGAGTGTGCGCTAAGGACTCCATGCTGCTGAAACCAGGTAGTAGCTTGGTCGATGGCTAACTGCCCTGATTCAGGTTCGCATGCCCTAAAGACTCGGATCGGTGTCACCGAACATCGGAGATGCGAGACCTCACACGAAATCGATGTCAGCCCTAACCACCGTACGCGTGCAGCTAGGATACGTCCAAGGTAGGCTCGTACCAAATGGAACGGTCCTACTCAAATGCGGCAATCTTGGGACCTTGGCGACACGCTGAGATCGTGTCGGCGGTCGGGGACGGGACAAGCCACGTCATCCTCCCAAACCTCTCGGCTCTAATGTGGCCGCTTGCCCAAGACTGCGAACTAGGCTACCTCCATGATTAGCTAAACCATGGGGACAGGTCAGAGATGGGGTACTGCCCCGCATCCCTGCCTGGGTGCATAACTGTCGCACTAGCCCGGATGATGACTCCTACAAGTCCTAACTAAACAGTATACATTCTTCATATAATCATCACCAACAAACATTCATCACAACATACATGTACACTACCTAATAATCACAAGTACAGAGGCAATAGACATAATCTAGCATGGCACTAACATGAGAATCAAGCAATAGACATGATAGAGAGAATTCAAGAAAACAATCCTATCCACTAGCATACATTCTCAGTTTAACAAGCATACAATAAGCCATTAAATTTCATAACGGGTTGTCCACGAACCCAAGTAAGGAATCCTTACCTGAATTGGTAGACTAAACAGACAACATATAAATAAACGAATCTCCTAGCTGCAGATCACCAATAACGAAAGAATCATAAAAGATGAACATTGAAATTAAGGCCTATACTTAATTATTGTCCCTCATTTAGAACCACTCAACAATAACACCATCATGTTAAGAATATCATAGTATTCAAAATTATTAGGATATTTATTTATCCAAAATCTATTTTTAAAAGGTTTTAAAATACCTTATGAAATTCATATTACTAATATGATAATATATCTTATGGGGTTCATTCTAAGATGTGACCTAAAAAATAAACAGAAACTCATGATAAATATGATATTTAAAATATTTCACTAACTCCAGTATTTGACAACGTAGTTGTCCTTAAGCATTAAGAAAATCACAACCCAACACTTCAAAACTCATTCTAAATAAATCTTGAACAACAACCTAAAAGACTATGTTTTAAATATTACCATAAAGGTCCATATAAAATTCACGGTATCTAAGAAAACCAAGAACCCACTAGAATGAACCTACACAATAAATTTAGGATTCCAAGCTTCAACCATATTTATTTATTATCTTTTAAAACAAAACTGAAGTGCCAGTCCTCAACTAAAAATAAATAAAAGGTTAATTAGAATATACCCAATAACAAGTTGTCTATGTGGTAGCTCTTGATGGAGAATGAAATTAACGCTCGCAAGATCAAGCTCTAAGTGGCGGCCAATGGCATATTTTCCAGCGAAAACAAAAGAGAAACGGTAGTGGCCTTGACGTTGGTGGTCAATTTCGGGCAAGATGATTAGTTCGAAGGTGAGATTAGTTTTGGTGAAGAAGATAAATTGAAGGGATTATTTTTGCACACCAACCAATGGAAGAAAAGAAAAAATAGGTTCTCTTTGACATAAAATAATAATAGAGAAACAACAAGGAGAAAGGTGGCCATTTGCACGAAATTGGGAAGAGAAAAAGTGAATTGAGATTTGTATAGAGGAGACCAAACAACGATGGTGGCTAGGTTTCTTTTTAACACATTATACATACAATTAACTATCTCAATTTAAAATAAACCCCATGTTGATAATACTAATAGAAAATTAACCCAAGATTAATAATAATTACATTTTAGTCATGAGTCAATAATGTACAAACATGCCCCTAAAATGATTTTTTCCTTCTTTTAATCAATTAAATCCAAATAAATCTCATTCCACCTTAGAGTCCTAACAACATCACATTTTAATCTTTATTTTACAAAACTCCAAGCTTAGCTTTCTGGCTTCGAGTCTTGGCAATGCCACTTTTAATCGTAACTAAATTTCAAGCTTCCACAAGCAACAACCAACCGATAATGAATCCTGGCGAGAACACCATTAACAATTATTATTTTCTGAATTAAGTCAACTTCATCAAAAGACCAAAACAACCTTAACGGCCAAGCTGAACAACATAAATAGCGACCGAAAGTACCTGAAGAGACGTTCTGAAATTTTGGGCCGTTACAGATATCAACCAGGTATGTAAGATAAGCATACACGTATTCCATCATTAACCAACAATAGATATTTCAAGCAACATGTTCAAAAATCAACAAAACATACAACACATCAATCAACAATCGAGGTATGTTCTCTTACCTGTACTTATCTAAAAGTGACAATTACAAGGTTGTGTCAAAACAATTTCGAAGCTTAAACCTTTTTTTCCTACAAGTTGAGCAAATTTATAATTAGGCTTTTGCTTATCCAAGCATAGAACAATTTTAATTCAAAAGTATTCAAGCTCATGCTCGCACCTAATAACCCAACAATTTTAACTTGGGCCATGACACTTAACTCCAATTTATTAAAATGAAACTGAGTCCAAACTTTAAGTTAGCAATTCTTATTAACTCATAACCAAAGCTAGAATTTTCATACCTTTAACTCTAAAAACACTTAATCCGAGCCATAAACAAGGTACTGCAGTTTTAAAATTCAATTAATTCGAGCCAAAGAGTACTCTCAACGCCAACTTCAACCAACCATTACAAATTCAATTTCCAGCCTATAAGAGAAATTCAATGAAAGATGAATTTTAAACAATCGATCTTCAACTTGAAATTTACTTATGGTTGAAGGATTTAAAGAAGAAGAGAAGGGAAAATCAATTACCGAACAGACCCACGCGAGAAACATCACCCTGCCTTACGAGCGATGCAAATCTGCTGGAGGCAAAATGGTTGCTGCCGCATACGGACCACGAATCGGAGAGGACGAACGCGCGACGGGAAATTCGTGGATGAGGACGCTGACAGAAAAATTCTCGTGCTTATATATTGACTGGTAATTAATTTCATGTAAACTTATTTCTAAGTAGCACTCGAAATCGGTTACGCGCAAGTATACGCGATCGGAAATTGCAGTAAGTAATAAGTATTTATATTTTATCGATCTCATAGAGATTGTTATCTAGATTTATGATCCGTAAGAGAAAAGTCATGCATAAAATAAAAAACATAAATTTGATAGATGTTGATTTGGTTTTGATTTAATTAAACAGAAAAATAAATACAATAAAGTACGTAAACGTGAATGCAATGAGTAACAAATAAATATACAATCCTAGAGATGATAAGTGCTGTAACGACCTATAAATTCACAAGTTAATTATTTGGGCTTGGGCCGTTAATACCGTTATTGGGTCTTAGTTTGGTTTTAAGAAGCTTAGGTGGATTTTGTGGGCTTGGTAGACTTTTTAAACAAATAAGGTTTGTAGGGCTTTTGGTTTCTTTTGGGCCTTGGCTTGTTAAAAGGAAATTCTAGGGTTGTGTGAGAGTAGGGTTCCATCTCTTATGTTTCATTTGTTCCAACAAGTTTGTAGCCTCCATTTGTTTTCTTTCAAGCTCTCCAACTCAAGGTTCTAAGTTCTTCAAGATTCAAGGTAAAGTGTTCTTCTCCTATCCTTTTCTTGGTTTTGATTTCGGGGTGTTTGTTCATGCTTTGGTCTTTTGTTGTGTTTGGTTTTGAACCAGCCGCTCCCGACCAGCTCAATCCAGCCCACACCGAGTCCCCCTTGCTACCTCCTAGACCCCGTCGCACCCAACAAAGCCGAGCTCGTCTGCCAGCAGCCGTGCGTCAACCAAGCCGAGCAGCAGCTCCACCGCTTAGCGCTGTCCATCGGAGCAAGCAGCCGTTGCTGCCCAACCGTGTGCCCGCCTACATTGCCATCGTGACACCCATCTTGCCCACAACAGGTCCTGACGCAGCCGCTGCACAACCCTGCTGCTTCCGTCCACCCGCACCTGCACAGCTCAAGCAGCCAGCGTCCTCTCAGCAACCGGTCAGCAACAGGCGCGCGCCTTGCAACCCTCTTCGTCAGCGCCTAGTCGAGTGTCGTGCTCCGTCGATCGAGCTCTTGGGTAAGTGTTGCAGCCTGTTTTTCTCATGGTTAATCGATATTGGTTCTTGGCTTTGCCGTTTGTCTAAAATTTCGTGCTGTTTTTTTGTGAATCAGTTTGTTGTTGGATTTCGAGGCGCACTGTAGGTTCGACTTGGTTCGAGTTTCACTAAGTGTTGGGCAGCCGTGTTGCTTCCGGTTTTGGGTAACGACTCTTCACTCCTTGATCTTTAGGGGCTGTCCGTTTTAGTGTTTATTGTATATTTATTATTTGTTATTTAAATTGCTAGGTTTGTACTTGTTAGTGATTCTCGGCTTAGGAGTATTTGTTTAGTTTCATCTACCGATTCCAGGTAAGGATCTCTTACCGGAGTTGTGTGGGCCCTGCGATATATTTTGTGATGCTTGCTTGTTTACTTGTTTGCATTTATGAACATGTTAGTGGATAAGAAGCTTTTTTTTGTGAATTCTCTGACTAACATGTATAATTCGATTTGCTTGATCATGTTAGTGCCATGCTAGGTCGTTCTATTTCTAACATGCTCATGTATCTGTTTCTGGCTCGTAGTATCATGTTAGGTTTTGTTCCTCTGTAAGCATGTTGTGCCTATTTGCTAGCAAGTTGTTTCTTCGAATAGAACCTGTCTAGGAGTCATCATCTAGAGGCGGAGAGTGGTATAAAGTATCTTGCCCCACCGGCATGGATGTGCGAGGACGTATACTTCGTCCCTGGTCGCCGCCATGGTTTAACTAACCATTGATTCCGGCATACTCTAGTCTGCAGCCGACATGGTTTAGCTAACCATTGATTTCGGCATAGCCTAGTCCATAGTGCTTGGGTAGAGAGTGGCATAAAGTATCTTGCCCCACCGGTCGGAATGATGACGAGGGCTTGTCCCCGTTACCGCCAGCCAGCATGATCCACATCGTGTCGGCATAGCCCAAGTCTGCAGCCTGCTAGAGCGGAACCCACCAGAAGTGTAAGCCTACCAGAGGCGGTTCCTAGCTTCAGGCGTGCGGTGGTTCAGGCTAACATAGTTAGGGTGCCGAGGGTCTCGCACCACATAGAATTAGAACACAACCAGAAGTTAAATCAGTAGATTTTATTCATCAACTAAATGTTCAAAAGTTATAATCTACTCCTAAGAAAAGTAGTAAAATGGAATTGATGCGGATGTGAAGTGTGCAGTTCCCTTATCATCAGCTTCTACAAATAGAGATGTCCACGGGGCGGGGTGGGGCTGGGGAATGCCTTCCCCGTCCCCATCCCCGCCACCAAAATCAATCTCCAGCCCCGCAAAATTCATCGTTTTTTTTTTTTTTTTTTTTTTTTTTTTTTTTTTTTTTTTTTTTTTTTTTGCGGGGATCAAGGCAGAGATTCCCCGCGGGAAATTATTTCCCATTCAATTTTTTTTCTTCCTAATTTATAAATTTCTTTTTATCCTCCCCTACTTGTATTCAAAATATTTTTTTATAAATAATTGTAAACCTAACATTATAGGATTATCTATATATACACTTAACAATTTTTTCAATATATGATATATCTAAAAAAAATTACTATTTAAATGGTTAATGGACGGAAATTTACGGTGCTTTAAAAAAAAAACACTTTTATATATATATATATATTTTTTTTTTGAAAATAAAACACCTACTTGTATATATACTAATTTTGTATTTTTTTTTAAGAATATTAAATTAAAATTAAATCTATATATTAAATTATAATATATATATACATTAAAAGTAAATAAATAAATAAATTCGGGGCTTGGCGGGGACGGTGATCATATTCTCCTTTCCCGTCCGGGTTTAGTCACCAGGGAAAAAAATTCGCCCCGCTCACTCACCATTTTCCCGCTTAAACGGGGATTCACCGCCCCGTTCGAGATGGGTCCCTACGGGAAAAATGAAGATCTCTATCTACAAACACCACCGGTGCTTCCTCTTGAGATTCAGCCACAATCCTTAGATCAGTTTGGCTATCCGATCAGCTCGCCCGACTTTGACCTACCTTCTAGTATTTATAGAGTTGAATTACTTGGTCGCCAAGTCCGAACGAGCAGGAAAATCTTCATTAATGCAAATCTCGTAATTTCCTCGGATATTTGCTTGATTGACGGTGTGTTTAATGTTGATTAGATTCTTGACTTTGTTTCTTGTCGATGTCATTTTCCGAAAACAGTTGCCATGTCAGCATGTGTGTCTCGTATTGATGGTTGCCATCCACGTGTTTAGCTCATTTATCTCATTCATTCACATAATCCTGCATTTCGTAACTTTTTAGCACATTTTATATGACAATTTCGCAAAATAATATTTTGCAGTGCCAAAACTTTCTCTTTAAATATAAGAATAATGCAAACTAAAGCAGCCTAAAATATGCTTTATTTAAGACTTATCAGACGCTCTTAGCTGATGCCGAACGAAGATTGAAGAAGACAATTGTGCCGAGGAAAAATTCGAAGAGAAGAAATTTTGATTTGAGAAGAAAACCGCAAGAGGGGAAGGGATTTCATGCTACTATCGATCAAATGGGAATTGGTGCCACCTAGGGGTCATTTTTCCCTTAATTGCAAATTGACCCCTTTTTAACTTTTAATTGATTCCAAAAGTGACTCCATGTGTTTAAAGTTGCCCCATTCTATGTTAAAATCACAGATGACAACCCCATTTCCTCAAAATACCAATTTAACTTAGTCCCCAGAAATTTTTAAAATTCATGAGAATTTAAAATTAGTTTGACGTTTTATAGAAAGGAAAATAATATTTAACAGTTTGAAATGTTATAACAACAATTTGATTAAATAAGTTCTAAAATTTAAAATTCATAACCATAACTATCTATCCTAACTCTTATAATTTAAGCTAAAAGTAATTGTGCGGCATTAATATACATTCATCGACCCAGAAGTCATGTGTTCAAATATCATATTTCTAATTGTTGTAACCTAAAAATAAAATTGATTAAATAAGGTCTCGTTTGATAACCATTTGATTTTTTGTTTTGGTTTTTCAAATTTATGCATATTTTCTCTCAAATTTCTTACAATTTGTTTCATCCATTCTAGCATGTATACATCTTTCCTTAAGAAAGTAGGGGAATACCAACCAACTTTTATAAACAAAAAAAAGTAGCTTCCCAAAGTTTATTTTTGTTTTTAAAAGTTGGTTAGTATACTCCTACTCTCTTAAAGGGAGATGGATAAATGGTAAGAAAGATGTAGCACATTGTAGGAAATTTGAGAGAGAATAGACTTAAATTTGAAAAATCAAAAACAAGAAACCAAATAATTATCAAACGGGGCCTAAATTGTTGGGATGAATTCAAAAAGTTAATAGCCACGTGTGAATCAAATTATTTAAATATTTTAGCTATCCCAAATGTTTAAATTTAATATTAAACTTTGAAGACGAAAAATTAAACTTGCAAAACATACATATCAACTTTAATTAAATTTTTTGTTTATCATTACATCAAGATTAACACTAAAATTAAGAGTTTATTTGTAACTATATGATCTATTTAAATTTCCTAAATTCTTCTTATTAATTTTTAATATAACATTTAAACTTGAAAATTTAAAACATGTTACACTCTATAACAAACCAACAAATATTAGATGGTTTGAACTGACCTATGATGATGACTTTCTATGATAAAAATAAAAAATAAAAAATAAAAAATATAACTAAGAAGAGAAATAGATTAATGAATTAATTTTAATTATTCGACTAACCATTCGATTAATTAAAGGGGAATTTGCATGTATATTACAATAAGATAAAAAAATTGAGTAAATAGCAACTTTTTGAAAATATTTGC